>JACEFZ010011500.1:0-95696 GCA_014155875.1 Cepaea nemoralis
CCAAAGGAAAAATCCCCTCCAGGTACACTGTTCTGATCTGTTACTGTGAATAAATAACGATAACGGTTAAAATTTTACGTTTTGATTTGGGAGGCTCTAATTCGCAATAGAATTGCGAATAGTGAATAGAGAAAAATTATTCGCAATAGAGAAAAATTATATTCGCAATAGAATTCTGCCGAATTCTCCGTAATTTTTAATGAATCACCCTTCTTCTTCTTACTTCTGTCCATTCTTCTGGCATCCCGTTTTATTTTTACATTACGTTAGTGCTGTTTAAATATCAAGAATAATTTTCCAGAATTTGTATCCCCAATACAAATATAATGATCCCTCCAAATAATTGTGTCCCCAGGCGAGTTCAAGAATGGTTAACTTTCGTTTCTGTACACTTACTGGGCACTCTTCCGACAGACGGGTCTAAATAGTTCTGCAGTGAATAATTTTATATAACTAACACTAACCCTAACCCTAACCCTAATCACTTATTCACTGCAGAACTATTTAAACCCGTCTGTCGGAAGAGTGCCCACTTACTGTTACCAGGCATCCTTGTGTAAATCCAAATGTAAAGAAAAAAAAACAACATAAATTGGAAACAACAAACTGTCATCAGAATTGATAATGATGTAGGTCAATATCAGCCTACTAAAAGAGGCATGAGACAGGGATGTGTAATGTCTCCAGATAATTTTCCCTGTACAGTGAAAGCGTCACAGCGTCCACTCACTAGTCAATTTTAGTTCGAGCCAGTATGAAGGTGATTAATTTGGGGCGATATTTCAGTTGGCAAATAAAATTCACGTTAAACAAAGACATCTATTGGATCCGTCAATTCCGACACTCCATCACTCCGTTGCTGCCTGGGTGCTAAAAATTTAAAAAAATATTGCACCCTGGATGGGGAATCGAACCTCGAGCTCCCGCGTGGCAGGCGGAGACACTTACCACTATGCTACTGAAGACATGTTAATAGAACAACAAAAAATTATAATATAGCCACATGCATAGGAATAATCACGGGACCTACTTCTACTGCGAATATAATTTTTCTCTATTTGCAATTCTCTTCGTTTTGATTTTGTGTGCGAAATGATTTCACTTTTTCTTCTTCTTTCGTTCGCTTGAAATATGTCTATAACTGCAATGTTGTCTCTTGTATGAATCTAACTATCTTTTTTAGTTCACACAGCGGTCCATGGAGTTTATCTTCCACTGTCGTCTCTCTAGGCCAGAAGGTTTGCTTGGATATGTTGTATTTTGGGCAATCCTGGAGTATGTGCTCGGTTGTCTGCGACGCCAATCCACATGTACACATGGCTGAGTCACCAATCTTGAATTTTGTATACATTTGGTTGCGTAATCTATTGTGTCCTGTTCTGAGGCGCAGAATAATGACCTGTTCTGATCTGTCCATAATGTGGTAGTCATCGTGAGCAGGTTTTGGTCGGTTAATCTACAGATTACAGTTAACTAATGTTAAGTTAAATGATTCATCGAACTGACAACAGTATTATACATTGTATTAGTATTAATAATAATATTATTAAGTGAAAGTGTATTGTTGTAGTAACACTTTCAATACAATTTTTGGTGTTTTTTTTTAAAAATTACGAGGCGTGCATAGTTTGATGATAGATCTTGAAAAGATAATCCAAGGGTCTTCCCTTCAAATCTTTGTGTGTGCTCCAAGCGGAGATATACATGTTGAAAGGCCAGTAGTTCATGTTGCTCAACAATTCCATTATTTTATGGCGATCTTTGTTTACACATGAACACAGAAGACGCTTCTTCACGTGAACTTAGCCGAAGGGCAAGGGAAATATAATATTGATATGCTTAACTGCAAATTTGCAAACTACTGGACGTAAACTTGCCTTAACAAAAGACAAACCAAAAAAAAAAAACAGCCAAAAAATGCTGGGGTTGATTGTGATATCCTGTAAAGGGAAAGGGCACTGGAGTGTGTTTTTTAGGCGTTGCCAAATTAATATTTCCTTGAATTAATTTGGCTTTTAAATATCACTCCTGCATTTTTTTCTCTGAGAACAAACTATGAGTGATACTTGTCTCATTAAGGCAACAGTAATAATTGACATAACAATGATAAACAAGATGATGAAAACAATGACAGTACTTGAGGTGAATAAAGATTATTATAATATTGGTAATTAAGAAAATGATGGTTTTAATAATGGCAACGAATACAAGATTTAAAAAAGTGAGGATTGTGCAAGTGTTCTCGTGATAATGATGAGTATAATGATGGTGAAACAGTTAAAACATCGCGAGGAAGGACAAGTGGAGAATTATTTAATGATGTAAGAACAAGAAAAAAACTGAATTTATCAAGGGTAGTTCACTGTAATATCAGCACACTGATACCATGAATATGGAATATCTTCTTCTTTGCGTTCATCCGGAGTATTTTTTCAGATGTGATTTTGGTGTGTCTCGTTAGGCACTCTTGGGTCGAACCCTTAGGCCAACACATCTGACTTTTAGCATGCATTTTTGACCAGGTTAGCATTCCTGAAATATGGAATATGATATCAACTAATCTTCTCTGGGAAGGAACAGAGCTGAAGACCTCACCTCATGCTGACACATATTGATTTGAATTCCTGTCTCCACTATAGCTTGACCTGTTCTACCTTACCAGGATGAAAGACAACCTCAAGACAGAAGTGGACAGCTGGAGAATATAGACGCAGGTCAGCTTGGGAGCCATCAATCGGCTGTACGATCAGCGCTGCTGAAAGTGATACCGTTAGCACCTGGCGACTGTCTGGAGTGTAAGATTGTGGGAACTGGTGTTATGATGTTGAGTGGGGTGATGGTTCTGACGGCAGCATTTTCTGCCAGAAAGAGGTACACTTGGAGACTTAATATTTGTGTTCTGTTTGAAAATTGGAAATTTAAAAAAAAAATGATTTCTGACTTGTAAACAATGTATGCATGTTTGATGTAGGATTGTGACATGCTAATGAACAAGTTCAAGATTGGTCCTGTGTCGGCCAAATAGTAGTCGTGTCTGAAACGGCTCACTGGTTTCTGTTAACACCAGTCAAGACAGTTTCATCTTCATTGGTTTCTTCTTACTCTTCTACTTCATTTGCTTGTTTTTCCTCTTCCACATCTTCTCCCCCTCCTTTGTTGTTCCTTAGTTCCTAAGACAGTGTATATCAAATTGACTTCTATAGTATTCAGTTGTCACATTCATGGTTATCAGTTTGGTGATATTACAGTGAACTACCCTTGATAAATTCAACGTTTTCTTGTTCTTACATCATTAAATAATTCTCCACTTTTCCTTTCTCATGATGTCTCTTGTGACTTGCAGTTTAATATGACTTGTCAGCAGTAGCTGATTCACATATACACATACTCTTCTGTACGCTTGTACATCTTGCCTTGATTATCTGAATGTCCTGTTTCTACAAATATAATCACTTGGATTTTCTGTTCTTTATTGGAATGCATTTGTATTTACTTTCTGTTTTATGGTTGTAAATGTTGCTGTTATTTTAAAACTCACTGCTTCCCACCCTATTAGTGCTTTTTCTGCCTCATTAGAATAGCGTTAAGGCATCATTCACTATTAGAGCAATTTCACCCATGTGTCCTGACAAAAGTAGTTTCTGGTACATTCTGAAAACAGCACTGTTTCTTCTTCACTCTGAAAGCTGCACCGCTTCTTATACTCTATGAATACAGCATTGTTTCTGGTACCATCTGAAAATAGCATTGTGTCCCCTTTGTTTAGAAACTTCTTTCCTGGTTTATTCCATCATGTGTCATGCAATCCCAGAATGCTGACCTTGCAGTGTTGATCATACAACATGATCTGTCTTTCCTAGCTTGATCATAGCTCCAACAATGGAGGTGCTAAGTTTGGAGGATTTCCTTGTGGATGGAAGGTAAGTCGGTGATCCACAATGGAGGTGCTAAGTTTGGAGGATTTCCTTGTGGATGGAAGGTAAGTCGGTGATCCACAATGGAGATGCTAAGTTTGGAGGATTTCCTTGTGGATGGAAGGTAAGTCGGTGATCCACAATGGAGATGCTAAGTTTGGAGGATTTCCTTGTGGATGGAAGGTAAGTCGGTGATCCACAATGGAGATGCTAAGTTTGGAGGATTTCCTTGTGGATGGAAGGTAAGTCGGTGATCCAGACTCTTTGAACTTAAAAAAGTCTTAAAAGTCGAGAGGATCAACTTCATTGTACCAGGTTTTATCCCATATGGCTCATTTCATTATTCTTTGACAGGTAGGTTGGCATGATGGCATGTCAGATGATGAGTGGGTGAACTGATCAAGAACATAAAAGACAAACGAACGAACAAACATACTTTATTTTCAAAGGGTAACAAATTGGACTGGCAGGCCCGTCTTACATTCGGCCCTTCCATTCACTCATCTTTCATTCATCAATTGTGCATGTTAAAGGGTAAGTTAATAAGTAAGTCACAAATGGGTGTAGAACAATAACTAACTATGATAATAACTTGAAACCAGTTTATTTTTATGTATACATTGTCCCTTTATTTCTCATCGTTTTATCAGTCCTCCCAAACTGGCTGCATATAACTGCTCTGCTTTCTAAACCACGTTTTCACTTCAAATTCAACTTCGGCGTCACTCGCGAAATGTCTCCCGCCAAGGTAGGTTTTCAGTGGACTTAGCCCCTAGCGATCTCCCGTACAGCGGTGCATAGCTGGGTTTAAAAAAAAAAAAGTTATAAGGGCGAGTCAATAAGTAAGTCACACAGTTCTGTCGAATGGATTTTTTAAACATAAACAATGCATATTACCATGTTATGAGACAGGCAGACACACATTCATAAACACACACTCATAAACACACACATACTCATACATCCTGCATACATACTTACGTTATTTGCACAAACTCTCACAGTTATGCACACACTCAATAACATACAAAAACACACTTCCTTGCATGCACACATACCCACACAAACATGTACACATACATACATTAATATATACACACACACACATGCACATACACACATACCCACACAAACATGTACACATACATACATTAATATACACACACATACACTTACACGCACACACACGCACACGCACACACACATATATATACACACATGTGTACACACACATATACACGTGCACACACATACACATACGCACATACACTCATGCAAACACATACATACACACATGCAAACATGCACATAAACACATACACAGTGAGACAGATGTTTGTGCAGGAACATGATCACCCATGCTGGCTGATACGGCACCTGATGGGTTGGTTTAGTGATGGTCAAGGGGTCATTTTTATTGCACACATGTAACTCCATCAGTGCTTGTTCTCCTCCCATAGATGACACCAGGAGAATATCAGCACAGTGCACAAACTCGGTAGCACTGGCCAGGCTCCATAAATGTGTATACCACAGTCATATGTGTGTACCACAATCATGTGTGTGTACCACAATCATGTGTGTGTACCACAATCATGTGTGTGTACCACAATCAAGTGTGTGTACCACAATCATGTGTGTGTACCACAATCATGTGTGTGCACCACAATCATGTGTGCACCACAATCATGTGTGTGTACCACAATCATGTGTGTGTACCACAATCATGTGTGTGCCACAATCATGTGTGTGTACCACAATCATGTGTGTGTACCACAATCATGTGTGTGTACCACAATCATGTGTGTACCACAATCATGTGTGTGTACCACAATCATGTGTGTGTACCACAATCATGTGTGTGTACCACAATCATCAGTTACAAATATTCTATTGGTGGCTGGGTTGTCTAGTGTTGAAATCTGGCCCGGGCCACAGTTTGGTTGGCCTGGCCTGGCACATGATGATGTGTACATGGTTGGTGTCAGAATCAGTAATGATTACAACTTGATGTATACTTGATGTGCACATGGTTGGTGTCAGAATCAGTAATGATTACAACTTGATGTGCACATGGTTGGTGTCAGAATCAGTAATGATTACAACTTGATGTGCACATGATTGGTGTCAGAATCAGTAATGATTACAACTTGATGTGCACATGATTGGTGTCAGAATCAGTAATGATTACAACTTGATGTGCACATGATTGGTGTCAGAATCAGTAATGATTACAACTTGATGTGCACATGGTTGGTGTCAGAATCAGTAATGATTACAACTTGATGTATACTTGATGTGCACATGGTTGGTGTCAGAATCAGTAATGATTACAACTTGATGTGCACATGGTTGGTGTCAGAATCAGTAATGATTACAACTTGATGTGCACATGGTTGGTGTCAGAATCAGTAATGATTACAACTTGATGTGCACATGATTGGTGTCAGAATCAGTAATGATTACAACTTGATGTGCACATGGTTGGTGTCAGAATCACTAATGATTACAACTTGATGTGCACATGGTTGGTGTCAGAATCAGTAATGATTACAACTTGATGTGCACATGATTGGTGTCAGAATAAGTAATGATTACAACTTGATGTGCACATGGTTTGTGTCAGAATCAGTAATGATTACAACTTGATGTGCACATGGTTGGTGTTAGAATCAGTAATGATTACAACTTCATGTATACTTGATGTGCACATGGTTGGTGTCAGAATCAGTAATGATTACAACTTGATGTGTACTTGATGTGTACATGGTTGGTGTCAGAATCAGTAATGATTACAACTTGATGTGTACTTGATGTGTACATGGTTGGTATCAGAATCAGTAATGATTACAACTTGATGTATACTTGATGTGCACATGATTGGTGTCAGAATCAGTAATGATTACAACTTGATGTGTACTTGATGTGCACATGGTTGGTGTCAGAATCAGTAATGATTACAACTTGATGTGTACTTTGTCAGGATCTTCTATTAGGCTCGTTGGCTAACACATGTGAGACAGTACAAGTACAACGTGATTCGACGTAAGACACAGCAACACAAGTTCTATGGATTTATTGCCACATTAAATACATAACGATAATTACAGCAATGTACAACATATAACTCACAACCACAATACAGCTCATAGGTCTGACGCTCACGATATCAGTCGTTCAGCTCACAACCACGGAGATTCACACAAACGCCTTGCTCTCGACACACACGTCCGTTCAGAGTCCTGTCCCAGCTTGGTCTGAGATTATCACGCACACTGCCCACTGCCTCTGGTGGGGTCACGTGGCTTTGCGTGCGTCTGTCGTCAGCGCTGGTCGCGTGTCAGGTAAGAATCTCGCCAGCCGACAACTCTTGTCCGCCGGGTGCCGTAACGATGTTGCTGCGTAGCTAGGCTCTGACATTCTCCCCGGGTACCTCAATGAAAGATGCCATCTTTCATTCATGATGTATGTATATACTGGGGTAGTGTTAATTTCATGTCAGAGACTACTTTTTCCCAGTGTTATGCATGAAAATACATATAAGGCATAGAAATATATACAAAAAAAAATGTAAGTTGCATTGAAATGACAAATGAAGTACAACTGTTAACACAATTCAGGTTTCATCCCCCTCATGCCTGGTTACCTTCATTGCAATAATACCCAGTCAGATCAGTAGCACCAGCTTCACGCATCTACCTCGCAGCTATTTGAAAAAAACGTAATAATATGATTGTTTTGCAACAACCATCTAGCCAGACTGAAATACGGCTTTGTATTTAGTCGTATTAAACACTTAAACTCTGCCCTCATTTGGTCAGGAGTTCTTATGTTGGTTTGCAATGTTGGCAGCTCTATGACATGCTTGGTGGACGCCTACCCGCTGTGCCAACTATTTGAGCAACAAAATGTCTATCCATACAATATACATTAATGAATATGTTTCAAATTATGGCCCTTGATGTAATTCACAAATGCAAGGGAAGTAATTTTGACATTCAAGAAATTCCATACATTATAATAATTATTTAATTTCTTAGCGTCATTGCTTGACGTTTCTTCATATTAACGAGAAAAAGTCGGTAATATGAATACATTAATCAAGATATGATTCTAAGATTACACTAATCAAAATAAATAAGTACCAAATTGGTATATTATATTTTATAGATTCAAAAGGATTTTACAAGTGTCATAAATTTTTGAAATTTTGTATGTCGTCTGCTAATTTTGCTAGACTTTTTAAATTACACCGGAAATATATACGAAACGCAAAATTTGGTTGATGTTACACTGTCTGAACACAAATGATCCGGTTTTATTTCGGAACGGATAGTAAAATGTTCTCACAGTTCGTGTCTGATGTTATAGTATCACAACGGATTCTGATGGAATGTTCTTATTTCCGATGTGTTCACAAATTCTGGATAAAGATCGACTGTTCTTATTTGTGATGTTCAAACGTCGAACAATTTGGATTAAATTTGCTGCAGAAGTGGTGTAGGAGTCAATGTTCGGTCCACATTTGCACATGTTAAAATATCACGGTGAAGAAAATCACTCACAAATGTCACAATGGTAAAGTTCGTTTCTGGTAAGTGGTTAAGCGTCTGTGACATTGTTGTTGGTGTATATATACAATTAATATTGTTCTCATTCTAACACACACTACACAATTATACTACACTCATTACATGACTTGTTTAAAATAAGTATATTATACATGTCGGTTTCTAAACCGTATCACAATTTTAATTATAGACCTTACACAGTAGGTGAATGGAAAAAATTCACACATTGGTGGCTGTGTTGGGCTGAGTGTAATATTACACAGTGCACTCAGACATTGCTTACTGGGTCTGTCGGACAACGGGACAAAAGGTCGGCGATTGTATTCATTCTGCCGGGAATATGGCGAACTTCAAAACTGAAATTCTGAAGCTTCAAGGACCAGCGAGCAATCATATTATTTGATGGTACTGCGGAATTTATATACCTTAATGGACTGTTGTCAGTTTCGATGATAAAGTGACGTCCTAGAAGATATCTGGACAGCTTCGTCACACTTTCTACTAAGGCCAATGCTTCTAATTGCGGAATGGACCATGCCCGCTCTCGGGGCCTTAGTTTTCTTGATAGAAAACAAACGGGATGCAGGATGTCGTTGTATTCCTGCAATAGGACTGCACCGATCGCAATGGAGCTAGCATCTGTTCTCAATCTGAAAGGTAAACGAATGTTGGGCAATTTAAGGATGAGATTAGGTGAATTCTTATCAGAAAAATGTGCCAAAACTTTATCAAATGCATTTCGTAGGCATTCATCGTTTACAACTTTTTCGGGTTTATTCTTGGTTAGTAAGTTAGAAAAAACCTCAGTTAGCTCTGAAAAATCAGGAATAAAGTTTCTGTAATAATTAATAAGTCCTAACAAACTGCGGACTTGTTTCTTATTTGTTGGAAGTGACAGTTTTAGAATTTTGGAGACAATTTTGTTGTCTGTCATGACAAAGCCATTGGATATTCTGTACCCCAAAAATGATATCTCTTGGTAAGCCATGCTCACCTTTGAAGGCTTCACTGTTAGTCAGTGCTGTCTGATACTAGGTAGTAGTAGTAGAACGTCTTGTCCAGGTGTCAATGTTATAGTTCCGTCGTTGTCTCTGTATGGACACAGATGTCGTCAGTATAGTGAATGATATTAGGAATGTCAGATAGGGGGAGTCGTATAGCAGACAAGGCCTGTCTGGAGTTACTGGATCTAAGGATATAAAGTGGGTTACGGTTAAAATCTTCCAAAAGGATTTTCAAATTTCATGTTGAGATCATTTTGAGTGCTATCTCCAAACCTGCACTCGTACATGTGTGTATACATTCAATAGTTCAAACAATAATAATACACCATGTATAGTTGTGAAATGTAATCGTGCATGTTTGTATGATCTTTTGCAATTTGTGTATATTTTCCAAAATATGTAGGGTAATTTGTTGCTGACTTTTGTCAGTAATTCCACCGACTGATGTTTTACATTGTTCAGCATAGGTATTCGTATGAGTTGATTTAACATAGAGATTATGAGTGGCAGTAACAAAATTTGGTTCAACAGTAATGACATAAGTAACAAAGTCTGCTGGTTTGTCATGAGTAATATCATCTGTGTTGTGTCATGATGATGTGGAAATATAACTGTTTGTGAAGACATTTGTTTTGTATTTACAATCAGTAGTGCAAGTATAACTATCCACTGTGTGCACTTGGTTATGTGTGTAGTTAACAGAGAGTATAGGGGGTATAGTATATACCACGATAATTTGTGATCTTTCCTCGGTGTTGTGAACTGTTTATTTTCTGCACCTTTTTCTTTGTGCTGATACACACCAGTTTCTGTTTCTTCTTGTTTTGAGATGGTAATCACGTTGGTACGGTGTGGTATCTTGGTCTGTTCATCATGTTGTTGTATGATGAGTGGGGTAGTTAAGGCAGTATTTGTTGTGGTGTTAACTTTTTCCTCTGTGTGATTTGTGGACTCTGTGTAGTCTGTCACATTTAATACATTTCCAATTAATAAATCACAACATGGATTGTCTAATAAAGCACAAGTTACTCTGCCTGATAGGAAAGGTGATTTTATATTGGCCCATGCCATTGGATATTTCTCTACTGTCCCTGAAACAGTTTTGCAATAGATGTACTCATCTAGGTAGTCTTTAGGATCAGCTAAGGTCTTTCGAAGACCGATAAGACAGGACCCTGTGTCGCGTACACATGTGCATACTGTGCCATTGATGTAACCTTTATGGAATGTTAATTTTCCTAACGACAGTTTTGAGGTTTTGTTCAATTCCTCACTTTCTTGTTGAGCATTGACCTCTTTATATAAAGAATGAGGTTGAGTGATGTTAACAACATTATTACAATATGGTACAAAGTCTGGTGTTGTCTTCATGTCTGTGATGTTCACTTTTCTTACATTCTTTGCTGAACTGCATTTTGAGTCTATTGCCAAGTTAGCTTCCTCATTGGCAATAGGGACGGCGTGCCCGCATGTTAAGGTACCATTTTCATTGAAGGTATTACAGACAGTACATTTGTTAGCACTGAATACATCACAAGCCTGTGCTGCATGTACAGGATGTTTTTCTGGATTTTCGTCTTCTGACGTTGAGCTATCGAACAAGGCGGCATTGGCTTTGTTGGTCATATGCCTGCCTCTACAATCCATACGATAGTGACCGTAAGCCTTGCAGAGAAAACATTTACGTGCATTTTTGAACGATTTACGTTCTATGTCTTGTCTGTTTACCATATTTTGCAAGTATGTTAGGTACCCTGGGTTTTTATCGCACATCTCATTCACATGGTGAGACAATTTACAGTGCGTGCATTGTCTAACTCTATCAGAGGTAGGCCTGTGTGGTTTTTGCCTACTATAGTTGTTCTCATAGTTGGCTGCTGCTACCCAGTTACTGTCAGTAGCTTCAGTGGCAAAACACTGTTTATTTGCCGTATAATAGGCCGACCCACGTCTTTCCATTTCTTCCACACTTGTGCATTCATTCTCCTGCAAGAACTTAGAAAAAGATGCTGGGATAGAAGAAATAACTTTATCTCGAATAATGAGATCTTCTAATTTATCATAATTTTTGTTAATTTTGGCTGATGACGTCCATTTGCTGAAAATGTCTCGGACTAAACAGAGGTAGTCAGAGAACGTTTGAGTTGATTTTGGACTCAATTTACTGAATTGTTCTCTGTACCCTGCTTCATCTAACATGAAATGTGCCATTATTTTAGATTTAATGTAATGGTACTCTTTTCTGAGGTCTTTGGGGATGGTTTCAATGACTTTCAGAGGTTCCCCAGATAGACTCCTCATATATAAAATATTCCATTCCGAAAGTGGAACTTGGTAATGTTCCATTAATGTCTCAAAATTTTGGGTAAAGGCTGCTATGCAGTCACCCGAGGTATAGTTACGAACGATACCTTGATATTTCTTATACTGGTTTTCTTTTTCCAGTCTTTCAGATTTCTTTGACTCTTTATTCATTGCAGTCTCGGTGTCGAGTTGTTTCATTTTCAACTGTAATTCCAGTTCTTCTCTCTTACTCTGAGCTGCTATTTCTGCTTTCTTAAGTTCACCGTCTATCTCAGCTTGTTTGGCAGCCTTTTCAATCTCTGCTTTTTTTAGAGCTCTTTCAGCTGCTCTATCTTCGCGTTCACAGTATTCAGCGTATTTCTTCTCACTCCATTGTGTTAATTCATCACCTTCTAACTTTAATTTTAAACCCATATCGATGAAATCAAATAATGTCGACATGATGGAGAAAATATGTCAATGACAATCAATCACACAAAATATGTTGTAAATGGTTAGTAGAAAAACAACTTACAATTGATTTGCCTATACGATGCGTGCCCACTAATGCATACGTAAAGTTAAAGTGAAGAAAAATATACTCAAGTGCCCTTGGATATGGTGACGAAAGGTTGGGCAATCGGGCTAGAAAACTGTAGGGTCGTACTTCGGAACCACTAATGACCTCTACGGCAGGGTTATGGATGGTACGCAAAAACCTGCTTTGTTTTTGGAGAGAAATAAGTTAGCGTGTGTTTGTTGGTGTGTGCCTGCAAGTCACTAAGTGTTGATTAGGTTTGGATGGCGTTGAGTATAATTGTATGTCGTAAATTTGTCGTCAACAGTGTTTCTTTCAACAGAAGTTACACTCTTTCCAAAACTCTTTGCGTTCCACAAACTCAATACACAAAAACAATCTATCTGTATTTGAACACTCAATAACATTGATGACACATCACTTACATCAAGATGACATTCAGTAAGGACAAAGACATCAAGTTTACAAGATGGCGACAAGGTCAAAATGGCGGCAAAATCACAATGTTGACAAGGTCAAACGGTGACAATTTTCACAAATCACAAATGTTTAACACGTTTACAGGATCAAACAATATGTACTGTACATTTACTAATGATCTTAAACATATTTAGACAATGTAGTAATGGATCACACTGAGACTTTTCCGATCACATGTACATCACTATAACCTTGACAAATTTTACAAGTACAAGAATTATAGTTTTAAATAACAAAGACGAACAACACACGTCTAAATATATTAGGTTCTTTAAATAAAGACGAGCAACCCACGTCCACACATGTCAGGATCTTCTATTAGGCTCGTTGGCTAACACATGTGAGACAGTACAAGTACAACGTGATTCGACGTAAGACACAGCAACACAAGTTCTATGGATTTATTGCCACATTAAATACATAACGATAATTACAGCAATGTACAACATATAACTCACAACCACAATACAGCTCATAGGTCTGACGCTCACGATATCAGTCGTTCAGCTCACAACCACGGAGATTCACACAAACGCCTTGCTCTCGACACACACGTCCGTTCAGAGTCCTGTCCCAGCTTGGTCTGAGATTATCACGCACACTGCCCACTGCCTCTGGTGGGGTCACGTGGCTTTGCGTCTGTCGTCAGCGCTGGTCGCGTGTCAGGTAAGAATCTCGCCAGCCGACAACTCTTGTCCGCCGGGTGCCGTAACGATGTTGCTGCGTAGCTAGGCTCTGACAACTTGATGTGCACATGATTGGTGTCAGAATCAGTAATGATTACAACTTGATGTGTACTTGATGTGCACATGGTTGGTGTCAGAATCAGTAATGATTACAACTTGATGTGTACTTGATGTGGACATGGTTGGTGTCAGAATCAGTAATGATTACAACTTGATGTATACTTGATGTGTACATGGTTGGTGTCAGAATCAGTAATGATTACAACTTGATGGAATCATCTTTCAGGAACCCCAGGCTGGCAGGATTGCATGGCACAGCGTACATGTTCCTGTGTAGCAGTTTGTTTGTAGGTGAGTGCTGTCTGTATCTTGCATTTCTGGAATACATGTATGAAATGTAAAAATGGTAACACACCTGACTTAGCTTTCACTTGAGGTGGTCGGTAGAAGGTTGTGATCAAGGTAGTTGTCCACCTCACACCATACAACTGTGCTCTACTATGTTTGAAGTCCTTAGCAGTTTGCACATCTGTGTCAGTGTTTATATTAGGGTGACCTCAACAATTGACAATCGTTCAACATTGTTACTCTATACATTTACTTTTACTGTGTTATGTTTTTCATTGTACTGGTTATGTGGAAGCACATTATTGTCTCAATAATAGGTTCTTAGTCAGCTACAGTCAGTCACTTTATGATTCTTTCTATTTCTATGATCAGTATTTAAAAAAAACCACCGCTTGCTAGGCCAATTACAACAGGCTTAGGACAGAAAAATTTGACCAAGGGGAGTCTATCCCCCCTATTGAGCCAGCGCCCTGTTGGCCCATGACCTCGCAGTCATGGTTTCTCGGTCTACACCATGTGGAGGTAGGGTTGACTTGTGTAGTCTGCGGGTCATTGGCAGGCCACTAATTTTCACTTTTCACTCCTCCTGAGAAAGGCTAGCCGATCCTAACCCTGCTGGCTGCAGGGCCAGGCGCAGTCCACACCTTGTAGATTCATATAAAAGAACACCCTGAAACAAGTAAAGAGCTTTAAGTGCTTAGGAAGTATAATATCATCAAATGGCAAATCAGAAGTCGAGATCGAAAATAGGTGCAATAAGGCAAATCAACTCATTGGACACATGGCACGAATACTAAAGAACAAACATGTTTCAATAGTTACTAAGAAAGCACTCCACAACACGATCTTTCTACCAACTCTATGCTACCAATGCCAAACCTGGACAACGACAGAAAAAGAGAAAAGAAAAATAACATCAACAGAAATGAAGATTCCTGAGAAGAATTCTCAATGTGTAAAGAAGGGAGAAAATCAGAAATGAAGAAATCAGGACTAAAATGGGGGTTATAGCAGCGCTAGATTTCATAAGAAAAGAGCAAGTTAAATGGTTTGGACATAGATTATCAACTAACAGTATACCACAACAAGCAATGATGTACAGACCAAATGGAAGCAGAAGAAGAGGCCGACCATATAAACGATGGATGCAGGAAATAACAGAGTCCATGGGAATCTCATTATAGGAAGTCCATAAGTGGGCACTCTCCCGCTGTTTATACTTAACCTCAACACCGCAAGATATAAGAGGAATGAGATAAGACATGCAGATGTATGGAGGGAAATATTCAAGAAACTACAGCAGTGTGTTTGCCATGGCCATCTTTCTTCTGTGCACAAATTCAATAAGTGAACCTGGAAATACAGTGGACAAACTGCATACCACAGGCGAGGATAGAATTGTGTGTCCAGCAGATTTACAACTGCTGTAGATGTTCTCTGTATGGTTAAACAAGGGTAGCCCTATAGTAGGTACTGCCATAGTGTGTACAGTAGATTTACATTGTGTGTACAGCAGATTTACACCTGCTGTAGATGTTCTCTGTATGGGTAAACAAGGGTAGTCCTATAGTAGGTACTGCCATTGTGTGTACAGCAGATTTACATTGTGTGTACAGCAGATTTACGCCTGCTGTAGATGTTCTCTGTATGGTTAAACAAGGGTAGCCCTATAGTAGGTACTGCCATAGTGTGTACAGTAGATTTACATTGTGTGTACAGCAGATTTACATCTGCTGTAGATGTTCTCTGTATGGGTAAACAAGGGTAGCCCTATAGTAGGTACTGCCATTGTGTGTACAGATTTACATTGTATGTACAGCAGATTCTTCTTCTTCTGCTGCGTTCATCCGGAGTTTTTTTTCCGGATGTGATTGCGTTGTGCCTGTTTACAGCAGAGCTGCGTTCTTGCGTCATTAGGCCGACACATCCGACTTCTGCGGGCATTTGTTGACCGGGTTAACCTTCCCGGGGGTACAGGAGATTTACACCTGCTGTAGATGTTCTCTGTATGGGTAAACAAGGGTAGCCCTATAGTATGTACTGCCATTGTGTGTACAGCAGATTTACATTGTGTGTACAGCAGATTTACATTGTGTGTACAGCAGATTTACATTGTGTGTACAGCAGATTTACATTGTGTGTACAGGCAGATTTACACCTGCTGTAGATGTTCTCTGTATGGGTAAACAAGGGTAGTCCTATAGTAGGTACTGCCATTGTGTGTACAGGAGATTTACATCTGCTGTAGATGTTCTCTGTGTGGGTAAACAAGGGTAGTCCTATAGTAGGTACTGCCATTGTGTGTACAGGAGATTTACATCTGCTGTAGATGTTCTCTGTATGGGTAAACAAGGGTAGTCCTATAGTAGGTACTGCCATTGTGTGTACAGCTGATGTACACCAGCTGTAGATGTTCTCTGTATGGGTAAACAAGGGTAGTCCTATAGTAGGTACTGCCATTGTGTGTACAGGAGATTTACACCTGCTGTAGATGTTCTCTGTATGGGTAAACAAGGGTAGTCCTATAGTAGGTACTGCCATTGTGTGTACAGCTGATGTACACCTGCTGTAGAAATTCTCTGTATGGGTAAACAAGGGTAGCCCTATAGTAGGTACTGCCATTGTGTGTACAGGAGATTTACATTGTGTGTACAGGAGATTTACATTGTGTGTACAGGAGATTTACATTGTGTGTACAGGAGATTTACACCTGCTGTAGATGTTCTCTGTATGGGTAAACAAGGGTAGCCCTATAGTAGGTACTGCCATTGTGTGTACAGGAGATTTACATTGTGTGTACAGCAGATTTACATTGTGTGTACAGCAGATTTACATTGTGTGTACAGCAGATTTACATTGTGTGTACAGGAGATTTACACCTGCTGTAGATGTTCTCTGTATGGGTAAACAAGGGTAGTCCTATAGTAGGTACTGCCATTGTGTGTACAGGAGATTTGCATTGTGTGTACAGGAGATTTACATCCTGCTGTAGATGTTCTCTGTATGGGTAAACAAGGGTAGTCCTATAGTAGGTACTGCCATTGTGTGTACAGCTGATGTACACCTGCTGTAGAAATTCTCTGTATGGGTAAACAAGGGTAGCCCTATAGTAGGTACTGCCATTGTGTGTACAGGAGATTTACATTGTGTGTCTCTGTATGGGTAAACAAGGGTAGTCCTATAGTAGGTACTGCCATTGTGTGTACAGCTGATGTACACCAGCTGTAGATGTTCTCTGTATGGGTAAACAAGGGTAGTCCTATAGTAGGTACTGCCATTGTGTGTACAGGAGATTTACACCTGCTGTAGATGTTCTCTGTATGGGTAAACAAGGGTAGTCCTATAGTAGGTTATGCCATTGTGTGTACAGGAGATTTACATTGTGTGTACAGGAGATTTACATTGTGTGTACAGCTGATATACACCTGCTGTAGATGTTCTCTGTATGGGTAAACAAGGGTAGTCCTATAGTAGGTACTGCCATTGTGTGTACAGATTTACACCTGCTGTAGATGTTCTCTGTATGGGTAAACAAGGGTAGGCCTATAGTAGGTACTGCCATTGTGTGTACAGCTGATGTACACCTGCTGTAGATGTTCTCTGTATGGGTAAACAAAGGTAGTCCTATAGTAGGTACTGCCATTGTGTGTACAGCTGATGTACACCTGCTGTAGATGTTCTCTGTATGGGTAAACAAGGGTAGGCCTATAGTAGGTACTGCCATTGTGTGTACAGGAGATGTACACCTGCTGTAGATGTTCTCTGTATGGGTAAACAAGGGTAGTCCTATAGTAGGTACTGCCATTGTGTGTACAGATTTACACCTGCTGTAGATGTTCTCTGTATGGGTAAACAAGGGTAGGCCTATAGTAGGTACTGCCATTGTGTGTACAGATTTACACCTGCTGTAGATGTTCTCTGTATGGGTAAACAAGGGTAGGCCTATAGTAGGTACTGCCATTGTGTGTACAGGAGATGTACACCTGCTGTAGATGTTCTCTGTATGGGTAAACAAGGGTAGTCCTATAGTAGGTACTGCCATTGTGTGTACAGGAGATGTACACCTGCTGTAGATGTTCTCTGTATGGGTAAACAAGGGTAGGCCTATAGTAGGTACTGCCATTGTGTGTACAGGAGATGTACACCTGCTGTAGATGTTCTCTGTATGGGTAAACAAGGGTAGTCCTATAGTAGGTACTGCCATTGTGTGTACAGGAGATGTACACCTGCTGTAGATGTTCTCTGTATGGGTAAACAAGGGTAGGCCTATAGTAGGTACTGCCATTGTGTGTACAGGAGATGTACACCTGCTGTAGATGTTCTCTGTATGGGTAAACAAGGGTAGGCCTATAGTAGGTACTGCCATTAGAGTGTGAAATGTTACAGTCATGACATATGAGGTGGGGTGGCCACTTCTTTTCCCCATCACCTGTGATTCCCAGACAATTGTATGGTGCCCATGTGTGTGGAGCCATAGTAGCATAGTGGCTAGAGACCTGCCTGCTAGTCCAGAGCTCATGGGTTCAAATCTGCACCTAGGGGATGTTTAAGTCTGACCTGGTCCCCCAGGTGGAACCAGCCTCAGAAGGGAACTAAGACATGTCTGGGTAAGTCAAGGCAGCTACCACGATATTGACCACTGGATGCCCATTGGTCTGTACAAACATATACTGGTGTTACTGATCCATGTGTCAGGCTGGACAAACCCAAGAGCCGTACTGGTGTAACTGATCCATGTGTCAGGCTGGACAAACCCAAGAGCCGTACTGGTGTAACTGATCCATGTGTCAGGCTGAGCAGACCCGATAATCAGGCCTTTGTGGTGGATTGAACCCACACCACTGTCTTGGCCAGTTGGTACACTAACCACTGAGCCACCACAGCTCCTTGTATGGGCAGGCTTTATCATTTTGGAATTGAGCCCAAAGCAATTTTCCACTGGTTATTTTTTTTGTCAATTGGCAAAAAACTGGTACAACATGCACACCGATCCTTATAGTTGCTGGTGTCTATCTGAGGTCTTGTTTTATCTGTCAGTCCAGGAGCAAGGGTGGGTAGTGTAATATTCTCAGGTCTCAGCACTTGTAACAGTGCACAATGTGGAGTGTAACATTCTCAGGTTTCAGCACTTGTAACAATGCACAATGTGGTTTGTACACAATCTTCTCAGGATAGAGGTGGACTTTGTACCTCTAGACCAGTCTTGAGATTGGATTGCCTATGATCTGTTCTGTGTAAATTTTAGCTTGTGGAGTTGTGTATGATCATCCAGTGTCTATGTGAATGTTGTGTTGATGCTTGTGGAGTTGTGTATGATCATTCAGTGTCTATGTGAATGTTGTGTTGATGCTTGTGGAGTTGTGTATGATCATCCAGTGTCTATGTGAATGTTGTGTTGATGCTTGTGGAGTTGTGTATAATCATCATCCAGTGTCTATGTGAATGTTGTATTGATGCTTGTGGGGTTGTGTATGATCATCCAGTGTCTATATGAATGTTGTGTATGCTTGTGGAGTTGTGTATAATCATCATCCAGTGTCTATGTGAATGTTGTGTTGATGCTTGTGGAGTTGTGTATGATCATCCAGTTTCTGTGTGAATGTTGTATTGATGCTTGTGGGGTTGTGTGTGATCATCCAGTGTCTATGTGAATGTTGTGTTGATGCTTGTGGAGTTGTGTATGATCATCCAGTGTCTATGTGAATGTTGAATTATGCTTGTGAGTTGTGTATGTTTGTGATTGTTGTATGGTAGTGTTGTGATGTTGAGTTGATCATATCAGTGTCTAGTGTGTGTTATGTGGAGTTTGTATGCCCGTTCTGTGTGAATGTGTGTGCTGTGGGTGATCGTATTCATGTGATGTTTGTGATGTTGTGTTGTGCTCGGTGTTGTGTATGTCATCCATCTTGTGAATGTTGTTTGATGCTTGTGGTTGTTTGATCATCCAGTGTCTATGTGAATGTTGTGTATGCTTGGTGAGTGTGTATGATATCAGTTCTATGTGAATGTTGTGTATGCTTGTGGAGTTGTTATGATCATCCGTGTCTATGTGAATGTTGTGTATGCTTGTGGAGTTGTGTATGATCATCCAGTGTCTATGTGAATGTGTGTATGTGTGGGTTGTGTATGATCATCCAGTGTCTATATGAATGTTGTGTATGCTTGTGGAGTTGTGATGATATCATCCAGTTTTGTGATGTTGTTGTGTTGTGGAGTTGTGATGTAAGTTTTGTGTATGTTGTTATTGTGTTGTGGTTTGTGTATCTCGTGTTTGTGATATGTGTTATGTAGTGGTATGTTGTGGTTGATATCAGTGTCTATGTGAATGTTGTGTGTATGCTTGGGATTGTGTATGATACCAGTGTCTATGTGAATGTTGTTGTGATGCTTGTGGAGTTGTGTATGATCATCCAGTGTCTATGTGAATGTTGTATTGATGCTTGTGGAGTTGTGTATGATCATCCAGTGTCTATGTGAATGTTGTATTGATGCTTGTGGAGTTGTGTATGATCATCCAGTGTCTATGTGAATGTTGTGTTGATGCTTGTGGAGTTGTGTATGATCATCCAGTGTCTATGTGAATGTTGTGTTGATGCTTGTGGAGTTGTGTATGATCATCATCCAGTGTCTATGTGAATGTTGTGTTGATGCTTGTGGAGTTGTGTATGATCATCCAGTGTCTATGTGAATGTTGTGTTGATGCTTGTGGAGTTGTGTATGATCATTCAGTGTCTATGTGAATGTTGTGTTGATGCTTGTGGAGTTGTGTATAATCATCATCCAGTGTCTATGTGAATGTTGTGTTGATGCTTGTGGAGTTGTGTATAATCATCATTCAGTGTCTATGTGAATGTTGTGTTGATGCTTGTGGAGTTGTGTATAATCATCATCCAGTGTCTATGTGAATGTTGCGTTGATGCTTGTGGAGTTGTGTATAATCATCATCCAGTGTCTATGTGAATGTTGTGTTGATGCTTGTGGAGTTGTGTATGATCAGCCAGTGTCTATATGAATGTTGTGTATGCTTGTGGAGTTGTGTATAATCATCATCCAGTGTCTATGTGAATGTTGTGTTGATGCTTGTGGAGTTGTGTATGATCATCCAGTGTCTATGTGAATGTTGTGTTGATGCTTGTGGAGTTGTGTATGATCATCCAGTGTCTATGTGAATGTTGTGTTGATGCTTGTGGAGTTGTGTATGATCATCATCCAGTGTCTATATGAATGTTGTGTTGATGCTTGTGGAGTTGTGTATAATCATCATCCAGTGTCTATGTGAATGTTGCGTTGATGCTTGTGGAGTTGTGTATGATCATCCAGTGTCTATGTGAATGTTGTGTTGATGCTTGTGGAGTTGTGTATGATCATCCAGTGTCTATATGAATGTTGTGTATGCTTGTGGAGTTGTGTATAATCATCATCCAGTGTCTATGTGAATGTTGTGTTGATGCTTGTGGAGTTGTGAATGATCATCCAGTTTCTGTGTGAATGTTGTATTGATGCTTGTGGGGTTGTGTATGATCATCCAGTGTCTATGTGAATGTTGTGTATGCTTGTGGAGTTGTGTATGATCATCCAGTGTCTATGTGAATGTTGTGTATGCTTGTGGAGTTGTGTATGATCATCCAGTGTCTATGTGAATGTTGTATTGATGCTTGTGGAGTTGTGTATGATCATTCAGTGTCTATGTGAATGTTGTGTATGCTTGTGGAGTTGTGCATGATTGAGTGTGACTGAGATGCTGCAGGTTGTTGAGTTCAGAGGTGAACATCAAGATCATGGAGAGTGAATCATTCACATGCTCAGACACAACTTCTTCACTGCTAGCTGGGGCAGTTACCTGCCTTAATTATATACACATGTTTGTCCTTGTGTGTGGAAAAGTGGAAAGAGAGATAGAGATGGAGACATTGATAGCAGGCAGAGATACAGAGAAAGAGAGAGAGGGAGTGAATGGCAGGGACAGAAATACAGGTCAGAAAGGCTGAGAGAAAGAGACAGATACAGAGACAAAACATGCGGACACAGACACACAACGAAGAGAGACAGAGGCAGATACAGAGAAAAAACACACACAAACAACAAAGAGAGAGAGAGAGAGAGATAGATACAGATAGAGGGACAGAGACTAAGATACATAGAAAGAGGAGAGACAGCAATACAAATAGACAAGTAAAAAGAGGGATTAGAAGAGACACAAATAAAGACATAAGAAACAGAGGATAAAAATAGACCAGTAGAGAGACAGGAAAAAAACAGACAGTGAGAGACATAAAGTCAGACAAAGAGAGATAGAGATAGAAAGAAACAGATTGAGAGTCACACACCCATATAGAAACGGAGAGATATTAAAACCAAAGGGAGACAGAAACAGACACACAGACAGAGGAAGGCAGAAACAGACACACAGATAGAGAGAGATAACCAGAGAGACAGAGGAAAAAGAGAGACAGACAAACAATAACAAAGAAAAGCAAAGACAGATATAGTAACGAAGAAGGCACAGACAGAAATAGTAATGAAGAAGGCACAGACAGAAAAAGTAACAAAGAAGGCACAGGCAGAAATAGTAACAAAGAGAGGCAAAAACAGAGAAAGGGGCTGATAGAGAATAGTAGGAGAAAGAGAAAGAGAATATTTCAGTGAAATGCTAACAGTGTTACGTATATGTCTGTGCAGGTTTGCAGGCTGCAGCATTCTGTCGACTGTTTGATGTGGGGCCCTTTGACAAGAATACTGGGCAATCTGTGACCACAAGAAAAACACAGTGAATTGTACCATCTAGTTGTCTGAGACAAACTTTCTGTACACTGATGTCACTGTGAAAGACATCTGTACCCCAAGAAGAACACTGTGAATTGTACCATCCAGTTCTGTGAGACAGAGTTTCTGGATATTGATGTCACCGTGAAAGACATCTGTACCCCAAGAAGAACACTGTGAATTGTACCATCCAGTTCTGTGAGACAGTTTCTGGATATTGATGTTACCATGAAAGACATCTGTACCCCAAGAAGAACACCGTGAATTGTACCATCCAGTTCTGTGAGACAGTTTCTGGATATTGATGTCACCGTGAAAGACATCTGTACCCCAAGAAGAACACCGTGAATTGTACCATCCAGTTCTGTGAGACAGTTTCTGGATATTGATGTCACCAAGTATGACAGACAGTGTACGTCAAGTCAACATGATATTCTCAGACCGAGTTGGTCAGGTTAAGCACAGACGTGCCATCACTCATCAGCCAGCATCCCCTATGGAGCACAGAGCTGCAACAGTTGCTGCCCATAGCTGTTTGTTCTTGGTTGTTGTGTTCTGTCATGACCACCTCGTTCTTGTGTCACTTGTTTACAGAGCAGATCATGATACACATGTGTTGATTTGGTTGTTGTGTATATTGGGGAAACTGACATAGAGCAAAAACTTGCTGTAGTGGAAGTCTGCAGGTCTGAATCTCTGTCAGGCATTCTTGTATGGTAGCATGGATGAGTGACAACACAGGTCTGTGGCATCATGGATGAGTGAGTGACAGCACAGGTGAGTGACAACATGGATGAGTTGCAACTCAGGTGAGTGACAACATGGATGAGTGACAGCATGGGGGGGGGGGGGGGGGGGGGTTGATATAGATGATGACAGCATGGATGAGTGACAAGGCTTCAAACCTCAGTCCGCAGAATTCTGTGACAGGAAAAAATGTGAGAGCTGAAAATAGAGAGAGAGAGTGTGTGTGTGTGTGTGCGAGAGAGAGAGACCGTGACCTTGCCGTCTTGACAGACGATAGTTTGTGCTTCAAAAAGGCATAAAAACTTTTACCCATGGCGGTAGTGAATGTGACTGGTAATATTAAAGCCAAATTATGTATATACGCCAAATTGTATATTTTCTAAAGATTATATTTGCAACGAAATCTGTAATATTGTTGTTGAGTGTGATTTTCATGCTATGTATTTTCATGTTTGTATGTCTTTTCATGTTTATTTACAAAACATTTGGAGTCTGAAAATAGTGATACATTTGACTGATTACTGAAACTGGGCGAGACTCATGCAATGGGGCATTTGAAAGGTTTTGGCTAAAACTACTGGACATGAAAATCCCATTCTCCTGAAGATGACAATCAGCTTTCTGTTTTGTCTTTGTCAAACACAAATGAAGTAATGAGTGACATGAGAACACATTTGTCACAGATGTGCATGTCAGACAAATCAACCTGATGCTGACATGATTTATTATTGTTGCTGTATACACATACTGTTCAACAACTGTCTCAGTGTTTTGTTAAACATGGTTTGACGAAACAAAGCATCCATGACGTATCAAAACAAAAGATTGATCATTTGACAAAACAACAGATTTATGGTATGATGAAACAAAAGATTTATGGTTGATAAAACAACCATAGTTTGACAAACAAACGATTTATGGTTTGACAAAACAAATATTTATGGTTTTACAAAACCATCCTGAGCAGACACTAGCTTATGAGACATCCTGGGCAGACACTAGTCTGTGGGACTTCCTGGGCAGATGGTCTGTGAGACATCCTGGGCAGACACTAGTCTAGGGGACATCCTGGGCAGACACTAGTCTGTGGGAATTCCTGGGCAGACAGTAGTCTGTGGGACTTCCTGGGCAGACACCAGTCTGTGGGACTTCCTGGGCAGATGGTCTGTGAGACATCCTGGGCAGACACTAGTCTAGGGGACATCCTGGGCAGACACTAGTCTGTGGGACATCCTGGACAGACACTAGTCTGTGGGACAACTTGAGCAGACACTAGTCTGTGGGACATCCTGGACAGACACTAGTCTGTGGGACAACTTGAGCAGACACTAGTCTGGTTAAGGCAGGATCCACTAATGTCTTCATGTCATGAATCCTGCTGAGGACTCAAACCTCACACACTATGAGATTACAAAAGTCACAGCTATTCCAAGCGATGATGGTAGGCCATCAGCCCCCAAGCTTGCACTCACTGCTTGGAGAACTCACCCACCTGCTGGGAATACTTGTGTTGCTTGTCTCTCTGGATACAATGAACTCATCACCAGTACATAATTCTTCAAGTTGTACCAGACTTAACTCAATTTAATGATCACAACCCACTACTGGCAACGCTGATCGCACTCCGGTATGAACCTAAGGCCTATCCATGTCAATGTGGAAGCACTAGACTCGAGTTTCGCTCTCGTTTGAGCTCTTCAGTTCTTTAAAATAACTGAAGAGCTCAAACGAGAGCGAAACTCGATTCTAGTGCTTCCACATTGACGTGGATAGGCCTTAAGCTCATACCGGAGTGCGATCAGCGTTGTCAGTAGTGGGTTGTGCTCAATATTTTAAAAATCTCAAATCCTGAAACAACAAATAAATCAATTCAATTTAATGTTGTTTGCACAACCACCACCACCACCAGGAAGCAACAGCGAGAACAAAGGGCAACAAAAACACGATTCTGATAGCAAATAACAGTTTTATTGATCAGGACAACAAAACTATTCATGGCATATCTCGCTGCATCTCGTCTGGTGCAAACTGCAGAATTATAAATAATGTGAAGTGAATGGGTGAATCATATTTTGGCTGAAATAAATAACACATTTAGTCTTTGATATTGGTCGAATGTGGAGCAATGTTATCTCAATAGTGACCCTGCGAGTATAACAAATCCTCTACGTCTGGACATGATGAAAGACTATGATGAAAGACTATTTCAGCAAAACTATCATTCATCCATTGACTTCACATATACCTAGCTCTGCAGTATGCGCCTGACAAGATGCAGTGAAATATGCCTGGCAATAAATTGTGCAACCTACTGTTTATAGCTTCTGTATGTAAATTCACTAAGAGAATACATTGTTCTGAATACAATTCATGTAGCTCAGCTATCTGGATGTTCCTCTAAAATGTGGGAAGCTAAACCCAGTCTCACATGTCAGTTCAGGAGTATACAAGAAACAAGAGAAATAAGATGTAACTCTTCACCAATGAAACAATAAATAATGGATGAAATAATAATAAGGGAACACAAAGTAATGCGTACTCAATTAAATGAAATGCTGGCTGAAGGCACACTGGTGTGAGTACTGGCAGTGGGAAGACATCCTCAAGAGATGGGCATGGATCTGATGTTGAAGGTAATGTTAACACAAGAGGTGGGCATAGATCTGATGTCAACACAAGAGATGGGCATGGATCTGGTGTTGAAGGTAATGTTAACACAAGAGATGGGCATGGATCTAATGTCAACACAAGAGATGGGCATGGATCTGACGTTGAAGGTAATGTTAACACAAGAGATGGGCATGGATCTGATGTTGAAGGTAATGTTAACACAAGAGACGGGCATGGATCTGATGTTGAAGGTAATGTTAACACAAGAGATGGGCATGGATCTGATGTCAACACAAGAGAGGGGCATGGATCTGATGTTGAAGGTAATGTTAACACAAGAGTTGGCCATGGATCTGATGTTGAAGGTAATGTTAACACAAGAGATGGGCATGGATCTGGTGTTGAAGGTAATGTTAACACAAGAGATGGGCATGGATCTGATGTTGAAGGTAATGTTAACACAAGAGACGGGCATGGATCTGATGTTGAAGGTAATGTTAACACAAGAGATGGGCATGGATCTGGTGTCAACACAAGAGGCACGGCCAGATGTGGACTTGTCCTAAAATAGTCAGGTTAGGACCTTGTACAGACACCTCACATATATAGTGCTAGCCCCATATTGTGCAGACCCGTGGGCACAGGCTGGGTGCTGTGGTCAGTATCACGCTGGTAGCACTCACTCCACAAAGCATGACCTGGTGCCCAGCATAGCCTGGGCTGACCCAGAAGCCCAGGACAGTGACACAAATCTCAGCCTCTATGGGGGTTCAAACATACAGCCACCGTACTGGCAGGCCAGCGTGCTAGCCATTGTGCCTCCAGAGCAGGAAGCTGCTGTGGGTATATCAAGTCTAGGACCAGCACATTGTGTGGCCCTGAGTGCATGCAGGAACAGGTGGCAGTCTCTCCCTCCCATAGCAAACATCAAGAATGGGCACTGAATCGTGGTCTGACCGTGCTCACGGCATTATCAGCATAACTTCCAAACCATTACACCAACTGCTACCCAATACAGGGATACAGTCACCCATGAGGCATGGCCAGATGTTGACTAGTTGAGCTAACCATCCCCTGTAGAGGCGGTGAGAGAGAAGATAGAAGTGTAGGAATGACAACACTGTGTCATCATCAATGGTATACAAGACACATGCAGCTGTGAAGATAAATTAATATCTACAGAAAAAAACCCATCAAAACACAGAATGCATAGCTGAGAACAATCGATGTATAAACTATATATATATTATGCTAAGGTAATTTCACTCACACTTCTCCACTTCTGTCTCTCACTGTCTGAAGCCATACACCAGTTACAAGCACCATGAACATCTGATAGTACAAGTGCATCATTAGTGCTGGCATTCTCTATCGTGAAACTAACCCTGGTGTGGGTAACAGGTCAATATCCTGATGTGGGTAATGGGTGGATGTTGCTGTTCAAGTGCATGGATGATGCGAATGCTGAACAATAAGTCATGAAATGGTGTAGGAACTGAAGGCAGTGGGGGTGTGGTTCGTGAGAAGAATGTTGAGAATATCGTGGGCAGAGAATGAGACAAATGTTGAGAATATCAAAGGCAGAGAATGAGACAAATTTTGAGAATATCATGGGCAGAGAATGACACAAATGAGAATATCGTGGTCAGAGAATGACACAAATCCCCGGGAAGGTTAACCCGGTCAACAAATGCCCGCAGAAGTCGGATGTGTCGGCCTAACGGCGCAAGAACGCAGCTCTGCTGTAAACAGGCACAACGCAATCACATCCGAAAAAAAACTCCGGATGAACGAAGAAGAAGAAGAAGAAGAAGAATGACACAAATGTTGAGAGAATATCATGGGCAGAGAATGACACTAATGTTGAGAGAATATCATGGGCAGAGAATGACACAAATGTTGAGAAAACCATGGGGTTAGAATGAACAAATGTTGAGAATATTGTGGGCAAAGAATGACATAAATGTTGAGAATATCATGGGCAGAGAATGACACAAATGATGAGGTAATGACAGCTGCAGGTGTTGCAATATCAATCATCTGTAAAAATCCACATAGTCCATGCACTTAAACACACCAGGTATGCTTGAGGCGGACACTGTAAGCTCTGAGCCACTCCGCCCCCTCCCCTGTATACATATTATACTGATGGCCAGGTGTGGTACTTATAATGAAACCTGTAATTTAATGTGTACTAGCACTGATGGCCAGGTGTGGTACTTATAATGAAACCTGTCATTTAATGTGTACTAGCACTGATGGCCAGGTGTGGTACTTATAATGAAACCTGTAATTTAATGTGTACTAGCACTGATGGCCAGGTGTGGTACTTATAATGAAACCTGTAATTTAATGTGTACTAGCACTGATGGCCAGGTGTGGTACTTATAATGAAACCTGTAATTTAATGTGTACTAGCACTGATGGCCAGGTGTGGTACTTATAATGAAACCTGTAATTTAATGTGTACTAGCACTGATGGCCAGGTGTGGTACTTATAATGAAACCTGTCATTTAATGTGTACTAGCACTGATGGCCAGGTGTGGTACTTATAATGAAACCTGTCATTTAATGTGTACTAGCACTGATGGCCAGGTGTGGTACTTATAATGAAACCTGTAATTTAATGTGTACTAGCACTGATGGCTAGGTGTGGTACTTATAATGAAACCTGTCATTTAATGTGTACTAGCACTGATGGCCAGGTATGGTACTTATAATGAAACCTGTCATTTAATGTGTACTAGCACTGATGGCCAGGTGTGGTACTTATAATGAAACCTGTCATTTAATGTGTACTAGCATTGATGGCCAGGTGTGGTACTTATAATGAAACCTGTCATTTAATGTGTACTAGCATTGATGGCCAGGTGTGGTACTTATAATGAAACCTGTCATTTAATGTGTACTAGCACTGATGGCCAGGTGTGGTACTTATAATGAAACCTGTCATTTAATGTGTACTAGCACTGATGGCCAGGTGTGGTACTTATAATGAAACCTGTCATTTAATGTGTACTAGCACTGATGGCCAGGTGTGGTACTTATAATGAAACCTGTCATTTAATGTGTACTAGCACTGATGGCCAGGTGTGGTACTTATAATGAAACCTGTAATTTAATGTGTACTAGCACTGATGGCCAGGTGTGGTAGTTATAATGAAACCTGTCATTTAATGTGTACTAGCACTGATGGCCAGGTGTGGTACTTATAATGAATCCTGTAATTTAATGTGTACTAGCACTGATGGCCAGGTGTGGTACTTATAATGAAACCTGTCATTTAATGTGTACTAGCACTGATGGCCAGGTGTGGTACTTATAATGAAACCTGTCATTTAATGTGTACTAGCACTGATGGCCAGGTGTGGTACTTATAATGAAACCTGTCATTTAATGTGTACTAGCACTGATGGCCAGGTGTGGTACTTATAATGAAACCTGTAATTTAATGTGTACTAGCACTGATGGTCAGGTGTGGTACTTATAATGAAACCTGTAATTTAATGTGTACCAGCACTGATGGCCAGGTGTGGTAGTTATAATGAAACCTGTAATTTAATGTGTACCAGCACTGATGGCCAGGTGTGGTAGTTATAATGAAACCTGTAATTTAATGTGTACCAGCACTGATGGCCAGGTGTGGTAGTTATAATGAAACCTGTAATTTAATGTGTACCAGCACTGATGGCCAGGTGTGGTAGTTATAATGAAACCTGTAATTTAATGTGTACCAGCACTGATGGCCAGGTGTGGTAGTTATAATGAAACCTGTAATTTAATGTGTACTAGCACTGATGGCCAGGTGTGGTACTTATAATGAAACCTGTAATTTAATGTGTACTAGCACTGATGGCCAGGTGTGGTACTTATAATGAAACCTGTAATTTAATGTGTACTAGCACTGATGGCCAGGTGTGGTACTTATAATGAAACCTGTAATTTAATGTGTACTAGCACTGATGGCCAGGTGTGGTACTTATAATGAAACCTGTAATTTAATGTGTACTAGCACTGATGGCCAGGTGTGGTACTTATAATGAAACCTGTAATTTAATGTGTACTAGCACTGATGGCCAGGTGTGGTACTTATAATGAAACCTGTAATTTAATGTGTACTAGCACTGATGGCCAGGTGTGGTACTTATAATGAAACCTGTAATTTAATGTGTACTAGCACTGATGGCCAGGTGTGGTACTTATAATGAAACCTGATGGCCAGGTGTGGTACTTATAATGAAACCTGTAATTTAATGTTTACTAGCACTGATGGCCAGGTGTGGTACTTATAATGAAACCTGTAATTTAATGTGTACTAGCACTGATGGCCAGGTGTGGTACTTATAATGAAACCTGTAATTTAATGTGTACTAGCACTGATGGCCAGGTGTGGTACTTATAATGAAACTGTAATTTATGTGTACTAGCACTGATGGCCAGGTGTGGTACTTATAATGACACCTGTAATTTAATGTGTATTAGCACTGATGGCCAGGTGTGGTACTTATAATGAAACCTGTATTTAATGTGTACTAGCACTGATAGGCCAGGTGTGGTACTTATAATGAAACCTGTAATTTAATGTGTACTAGCACTGATGGCCAGGTGTGTGTACTTATAATGAAACCGTCATTTAATGTGTACTAGCACTGATGGCCAGTTGTGGTAGCTTATAATTAAACCTGTAATTGTAATGTGTACTAGCACTGATGGCCAGGTGTGGTACTTATAATGAAACCTGTAATTTAATGTGTACTAGCACTGATGGCCAGGTGTGGTACTTATAATTGAAACCTGTAATTTAATGTGTACTAGCACTGATGGCCAGTGTGTGGTACTTATAATGAACCCTGTAATTAATGTGTACTAGCACTGATGGCCAGGAAACTGTAATTAATGTGTACTAGCACTGATGGCCAGGTGTGGTACTTATAATGAAACCTGTAATTTAATGTGTACTAGCACTGATGGCCAGGTGTGGTACTTATAATGAAACCTGTAATTTAATGTGTACTAGCATTGATGGCCAGGTGTGGTACTTATATTGAAACCTGTAATTTAATGTGTACTAGCACTGATGGCCAGGTGTGGTAGTTAGAATGAAACCTGTAATTTAATGTGTACTAGCATTGATGGCCAGGTGTGGTACTTAGAATGAAACCTGTAATTTAATGTGTACTAGCACTGAACACTTCACAGCAATAACAAAGGATAAGACATTTCATGCTGTGACACCAAATGGAAGTTACATCTCAACAAAGCATGCTCAATGTGTGCAGATTAATACACATTTGTGATCACAAAATCTGGTCTGGTCAGATTGTCTGAGAGTATGCATTAGTTCTTGTCATGTGCTGTCTGAAGACAAAACACAACTACAATATTTTCTTCACTCTATCCTGGAAGACCTCTACCACTTATCTATAGAACTCTATCACTTGAAGATAAAATATAACAATATTTTCTTCACTCTATCTCTCAAAGACAAAATATAACAATATTTTCTTCACTATATATCTTGAAGATAAAATATAACAATATTTTCTTTACTCTATATCTTGAAGACAAAATATAACAATATTTTCTCCACTATATATCTTGAAGATAAAATATAACAATATTTTCTCCACTATATATCTTGAAGATAAAATATAACAATATTTTCTCCACTATATATCTTGAAGATAAAATATAACAATATTTTTTTCACTCTATCCCTCAAAGACAAAATATAACAATATTTTCTTCACTATATATCTTGAAGATAAAATATAACAATAATGTCTTCACTCTATCCCTCAAAGATAAAATATAACAATAATGTCTTCACTCTATCCCTCAAAGATAAAATATAACAATATTGTCTTCACTCTATCCCTCAAAGATAAAATATAACAATATTTTTTTCACTATACATCTTGAAGACAAAATATAACAATATTGTCTTCACTCTATCCCTCAAAGACAAAATATAACAATACTGTCTTCATTCTATCCCTCAAAGACAAAATATGACTATTGTCTTCACTATATATCTTGAAGATTAGATATAACAATATTTTCTTCACTATATATCTTGAAGATTAGATATAACAATATTTTCTTAACTATATATCTTGAAGATAAAATATAACAATATTTTCTTCACTCTATCGCTTGAAGATAAAATATAACAATATTTTCTTCACTATATATCTTGAAGATAAAATATAACATTTTCTTCACTATATGTCTTGAAAACAAAATATAACAAGACAATATTTTCTTCACTCTATTGGTTGAAGACAAAAAATAACAATAATTTCTTCACTATATGTCTTTAAGACAAAATATAACTATTTTCTTCACTATATGTCTTAAAGACAAAATATAACAATATTTTCTTCACTCTATCTCTTGAAGACAAAATATAACAATATTTTCTTCACTATATATCTTGAAGATAAAATATAACAATATTTTCTCCACTATATGTCTTGAAAACAAAATATAACAAGAATATTTTCTTCACTATATGTCTTAAAGACAAAATATAACAATATTTTCTTCACTCTATCTCTTGAAGACAAAATATAACAATATTTTGTTCACTATATATCTTGAAGATAAAATATAACAAAACAAAACAACACACCAGCACAGTGTTTTCTTCACTCTTTTAGTCCCACATGACATCTAGCAGATATCCAAGGAGAGAATGAACCATAATGAACAATCACAAGTGCATGACATGTAAGAGACACTGCCTACACAGTGTATGAACAATCACAAGTGCATGACATGTACAGAGACACTGCCTACACAGTGTATGAACAATCACAAGTGCATGACATGTACAGAGACACTACATACACAGTGTATGAACAATCACAAGTGCATGACATGTACAGAGACACTACATACACAGTGTATGAACAATCACAAGTGCATGTCATGTACAGAGACACCGCCTACACAATGGAAGTGGTCACTAGGGTAGCCAGATGTCTGTAGATTACTCTGACCAAATGGAACAAGTGCAAGAACACATTATGTGATGTTTGGGCTTCACTGGGATGAGTCAATCAGACATCACACTTTACCTAGGACTGCAAGAATTCAGGAACAATGTTTGACATTGTTTCTTTCCATCAGACACTGAAATAACTAGTTGAAGCGACATGTATGAGTGCCTGATCTGTTCGGTATAGAGCTATTTCTTGTTTGAGAATTTGCCCTTTGAATAATGGTACATAGGTCAGTTAGAGAAACATTGAATCACATTAGCAATGATATGTTTACTGTCATCATTTTGCTTCAGAATTGGTTAGTTCACATTTTGTATTTAATTCAGTGTTTGTTTTCACCTAAAAACACAATACTTTTAATACCCCAAGCAATGTTAACACACTACATGCCTCACTTAAAATAACAAACTACAAGCCTCGCCTGAAATAGAATGCGAGCCTCACTTAAAACCAAGTTGAAGCCTCAGATATAACACATTGTCAGTTTCATTTAAAACAGTGCAAGCCTCCTGACTTCAACAAATACACGCAAAACACTTGACTATCTAGGAGGTGAATCACATCAGACACCATGTCAAAGTCAATACACACGCATTTATAGTGAATATATTTCTGAATCACAGTTTTAGTGAATCACAAGATTCCATTTCTGACCACTGAAATACAATTACTCATTCAGTTTGCAACAAACTTAGTCAACCATTTACAAAATCAAAATATAATCACTCATTCACTTCACAACACCCAAACACAATTATTCACTCTCCTCACAAAACCGACACACAGTCATTTATTTACTTCATAACTCTAACATACAACCATCTATCACATCAAAATACTCACACACAATCATTCATTGACACTAATACAAGCTTTCACTCATGTCACAGCATCCATGAAGAAGTTCACCAACAACAACCCTTCATAACTTCACCATCCTGCAATGTTCTCCTTGTGTAGACAGAGATCATGTTCACAGTTCGATGTGATCAAACAACCCGTTGTCATCTGCATCTTTTAAAACGGGACAGAACAATGCAGACTCCACCTGAAACACATTGAAAATATACAGGTGATGACCACATAAACAAGGGGACAATTATGTTGATACAATGTATTTACTGACACAATTGTATTTCTTGTCATGATGTACTTGTGTCACATTTTCTGGATCACATGGTATCTGAGCCACGTTGTATTTGTGTGTCACATGGTAAATGTGTGTCACATTATATCTATGTCACATTGTATCTGTGTGTCACATTGTTTCTGTGTCATGTTGTATCAGTGTGTCAACTGTAACTCTATGTCACATTGTATCAATGTGTCACATTGTATCACATTGTATCAGAGTGTCACACTGCATCAGTATTTCACATTGTATTTGTGTCACATAGTATTTGTGTATCACACTGTACTTAGATTAGATTTATAATTATATTTTTAAGAGCATGCATCTTTCCCATTGCAACATACACCTGTGAGACCTAGACACTTACTAAACATGCTGAAAAGCACATAAATGCCTTTGAATATAAATGTTATAGACGGGTTCCAAGAATATCTTGGGTAAAGAAAAGAACAAATGCATCCATACTTGAAGAGCTGAATATTGAAGAAGGCTGGCTATTAAAGACGATAAAAAACAGAAAATTGAAATATTTTGGTAACTTGAAACGTCACAAAAGTTTGGAGAGAACAATAATGGAGGGGTAGAGAGGAAGGCCAAAGAGAAGATGGGTGCAGGATGTGGCGGATGATCTCCAGATGGGTGTATTGGATGTGGGACATCTTGCTTATGATCGAGAGGTTTTCCGGAAGGTTGTTATAGGAGCGAGGTTCTGCAAAGGACATGCTACTGAATTAATGAATTGTATTTGTGTGTCACATTGTATTAGTGTGTCACATTGTATCAGTGTGTCACACTGTAACTCTATGTGTCATGCTGTATCAGTGTGTCACATTGTTTCTGTGTGTCATGTTGTATCAGTGTGTCATACTGTGACTATGTGTCATGTTGTATCAATGTGTCACACTGTGACTCTATGTGTCATGTTGTATCAGTTTGTCGCATTGTGACTCTATGTGTCATGTTGTATCAGTTTGTCGCATTGTGACTCTATGTGTCATGTTGTATCAGTGTGTCATACTGTGACTCTATGTGTCATGTTGTATCAGTGTGTCACACTGTGACTCTATGTGTCATGTTGTATCAATGTGTCATACTGTATCTCTAAGTCACATTGTATCAGTGTGTCACTGTACCTATTTCACATTGTATCTGTGTGTCACAATGTAACTCTGACACATTGTATCAGTGTGTTACACCGTAACTCTGTCACATTGTATCTGTGTGTCACAATGTATCTAGGTGTCATATATCACCTGTTTGTTACACGGTATCTCTATGTCACACTGCATGGGTACTCACAGTTAAGATATACTGGCAAGAATGGGGTTCATCCAATGAAAGCACTATTGCATGAGGGTTCTTCGCGTTCTCCAGGCACCTGGAACAGACATAACCACCATTACATCTCTAGTGAAGCCATGCAGGGTGATGAAGTAAGAGGTTAGTGGCAGGGGTCATGTTCAAGTCAATGGTCCCACATCACAGTTGGGGTGTCAGGCCTTCACATATTATAGGGCTCTGCATGATGAGCTGGGGTGACCACTTCCATTCTTTCTCAGAAAATTATCTGGCACCCTTGTTATGAGGCTGGGCCAGAAAACAGAATCTGCTAATGCTGGGAATTGAGCTCAGACCATTGTCTGGTCAGCATGAGCACTAACAACTGCTGCTGCTGGGGGTGTGGGTGCTGCCTTGTTGGTAAGTTCCTCCAGAACATGACACGGCAGCAATCACAACAATAACTGTCCCACTCTCCACCAAGGTATTTATCCGGTGCCGTCAAGGTGGAGTATCTATCTCTGGTTACATACCTGATGAACCCCAGGCCTCATAAACAGCATGCCAGAAGTCTTCAGCACGTATCAGACAACACAATGTTCAACAGTTAACACAACTATTCATCAGTTAACACAAGTGTTCACTAGTTAAAACAACTGCTACAGCTAACAGACACCTCCAACAGCCAGAGGGTGTCTGTGGCCAGCAAGTGGAGCCGCCCACCTCACACTCCGGAGGTCATGGTTCTTTTTCAGATGCCATCATTCGACTCACAAGTGCATTCATCTCGGAGATCCTAGTTGGTCATAGCTGGAACCACAGAGTTTGGGCTGTATGCGATGCTTCTGGATCATGACAATCTTGAATCATTAAAGGACACTGACTAGAAAGTGATCATTACGTTACAAAAGTGGTCATAGTTAAAGTAACCTACAGATAGAGACATCATGTTAGACAATGTTCAAGTAATAGACAGAAAGGAAACCATGCCGTCTGCTAGTTCTAGTATGTAAAAAATAACCAACAATAATATCTTTCAGCTTTCCCGTCTGGAACTTTAAGCCATCAACTGTATCAGTGCTACTAGAGTCAGTTAATCTCCCCACAGAATGATTCACTGGAGTCAGTTGATCTCCCAACAGATTCCACTGGAGTCAGTTAATCTCCCCACAGATTCCACTTGAGTCAGTTGATCTCCCCACAGATTCCACTTGAGTCAGTTGATCTCCCAACAGATTCCACTAGAGTCAGTTGATCTCCCCACAGATTCCACTGGAGTCAGTTAATCTCCCCACAGATTCCACTGGAGTCAGTTAATCTCCCCACAGATTCCACTTGAGTCAGTTGATCTCCCCACAGATTCCACTTGAGTCAGTTAATCTCCCCACAGATTCCACTTGAGTCAGTTGATCTCCCCACAGATTCCACTTGAGTCAGTTGATCTCCCCACAGATTCCACTGGAGTCAGTTAATCTCCCCACAGATTCCACTTGAGTCAGTTGATCTCCCCACAGATTCCACTTGAGTCAGTTGATCTCCCCACAGATTCCACTGGAGTCAGTTGATCTCCCCACAGATTCCACTGGAGTCAGTTAATCTCCCCACAGATTCCACTGGAGTCAGTTAATCTCCCCACAGATTCCACTTGAGTCAGTTGATCTCCCCACAGATTCCACTTGAGTCAGTTAATCTCCCCACAGATTCCACTGGAGTCAGTTAATCTCCCCACAGATTCCACTTGAGTCAGTTGATCTCCCCACAGATTCCACTTGAGTCAGTTGATCTCCCCACAGATTCCACTGGAGTCAGTTAATCTCCCCACAGATTCCACTTGAGTCAGTTGATCTCCCCACAGATTCCACTTGAGTCAGTTAATCTCCCCACAGATTCCACTTGAGTCAGTTAATCTCCCCACAGATTCCACTTGAGTCAGTTATCTCCCCACAGATTCCGCTGGAGTCGGTTAATCTCCCTGCAGATTCCACTGGAGTTGGTTAATCTCCACACAGATTCCGCTGCTGGAGTCAGTTAATCTCCCCACAGATTCCACTGGAGTCAGTTAATCTCCCCACAGATTCCACTGGAGTCAGTTAATCTCCCCACAGATTCAGCTGGTGTCAGTTAATTTCCCCACAGATTCCGCTGGTGTCAGTTAATCTCCCCACAGATTCCACTAAAATCAATTATCTCCCCAAACTTGAAGCCATCAACTATATCAGTGCTTATAACTAATGATTACACTAAAGTGACAAAGTGACTAGAACATGTAATCTCACATATCACTTGCTAGTAACTGACTAGACTGAAGTATGAGCTCACATATCACGTGTTAATAACTAATAATGACCACACTAAAACATGCACCTGACCACCTACTTTAATTTCACTTCACAACTTCTGGGCCTGCCTGTCAAATCACACACATCACCATCAGAATAGAGCAGCGACACGTGCCTGCAAGGAGACACAACACATCAATGAAGGACACAGTATCAGACATGAAAGTGGTAATTTATAAAACTCAGTAGATAAAACAACACAGCACCATCAATCACATGGATGCTTCAATGCATACTCTCTTGTTATCATGTACTTGCAATCAAATGTGGACATATTTTTAAAAAAAAATAAATAAATATAAAACAAATTCTGAAGGGGAAAATTGCAGAAATTGTGATCATGTTAATGTCCAAGGTTTGGTCTCTTTATCTTTAGCATCTTTAGTCTAACACATCGAGATCATGTGTGTGAACATATTCATATGAGACCAGAAAGTGTTGTCATAATCTGCACCAAGTACCTCTGAAGTCGGAGTGGGTTTGCCCGATGTCAAGGGACACTGTTAATAGGAAAGCTAATCATGCACAAAATTCAGCCCATCACTCTATAAATAGCGTGTGTGGACTACGCTTGAGTTCAAAGCGAGCAAATGCCCCCAAATAAATCTGCATCTAGTGTGACTGGTGCCTTGCCAGGACCTGTCAGGAAGCCACTAACCCAGCATGCATGTGGTCAGAGGCCACTCAGGAGGGTTGGTGTCAGACAGGCTGCCCCATCCTGTAGAAGAGTTGAGCTTTAAAAAGCAACTAGTTGTGAAAGCCTCCATATAACAGGGCTGGGCGTGCCTTGGTTGGCAGCCTGTGCTCCAGTGCGAGTCAACAGGCAGAATGTGGAGACCAGACACTCAGTGTCCAATAGGTGTGACCACAATAGGCACATCAATATGTGTCTGCACTAGCATGTGCCCATACGCACACACGTACAGAGAGAGAGAGAGAAAATATTCAAATATACTGAAAGTTTCCTGAAAGTGCTAAATAGTGAATGTTTTATTGCATTAAATTTGTCGTATACGATTTAATATTCACTCAATTAATTCAGACCTTGGAAGTTAATCTCCGCAAACCATTTTCAGCTTTAGAAAATTGTTTCAAGTTGTAAAACAAGAGTGGCTAACAGAATGACCAATAAACTATAAACATTGATCGGTGCTTGTGCAGAATAAATGGCACCTTGTCGTCTGGACAAACGATAGTTTATTGCATTGTGCTTCAAAATAGGCATAATAACTACAACCCACGGCGGGGACCAGAGATGGGGTTTCTCCTCTCCATAGCATTAAGCCTGGGCTGAATTGTAGAGAATATATGTTGCCCAAGCAGCATGCTCCCTCTCTCGGCCTGCCTAGTTCACTCCAACAGTGGGAATAAAATGGTATGACAGAATCCCCTCTGCTGTGTGTCCACCGTGACGAGGTAGAGGGGCTTGTGCGTCCCAATGACCCCAAGAGCTATGCCGACGGTAGCACAGCTACTGGTAGGGCCACCCATGTCGGACAGGTCAAGGGAGAGGGACCAGACGAAGAGACACACAAACCTGCTGCCTTGTAGGTAGACTGGGGACAGTCAAAGGCTAGGGAAAGCACCCCAAATACATGCTTGTCGAAATCGGATGTACTGAGCCACAGGCTTGACAAAGCAGTGCAACGTGAAACCTGCTGCCTTGTAGGTAGACTGGGGACAGTCAAAGGCTAGGGAAAGCATCCCGAATAAATGCTTGTCGAAATCGGATGTACTGAGCCACAGGCTTGACAAAGCAGTGCAACGTAACTTAATTCATGATGTCACAAATCAAAATTAATCGATATGGTGCTAATCCCGTGAAGTCCCATCAGGCGGTGATAGTGCCGGGCCCCCTGCCTCGAGGGGGTCCACCCATGACTACTGGTGGTCACCTTCCCCTGTGCTGTGGAGTCAAGGCACAGAGGAGTAGGTTAAGAGCTATTGACCAAATACCCCGGACACTCAACATACTACAGTGGAATGCCGAAGGAGTTTACAAGAAGAAAGACTCCCTAACACAGCGTCTTCATAAAGATAGAATAGATGTGGCATGCATTCAAGAGACACACCTCAACGCCAATCACAAATTCTCAGTCAGAGGATATCAGGCCACACGTTTCGACCGCGAAGGACACAAAGGAGGAGTTCTAATACTTACACGAAATACAATACCTTGCAGCGAAGTATCTGTGATCTCTGACAACCAAACGGAAATTATAGGTGTTGATATAATGATAAAGGACGTGAAAATAAGAATCTACAATCTGTATAGCCCAGCAGATAAGGACCTTACACTCTCAAACATGAAAATAACTGACACAAACTGCATTATTGTCGGAGACTTTAATAGCCGTTCAGAAAGATGGGGATACCCAGATACTGACAAAAGAGGAGATGAATTGGAGGACTGGGAAATAGACTCAAATCTCCATCTACTCAACAAAGCGGATGACACACCGAGCTTCTACTCCAGAAGATGGCTTACCACTTCTACTCCAGACTTAGCTTTCTGCACAGGAGACATCCTCCACAAAATCGATCGCCATGTGCTGGACCAATTAGCAGGTAGTGACCACAGACCAATCAAGCTTGAAATGAATATGGAGTATGTTCCACAGGAGCAAAAGCCCTTGCCCCGCTGGAATTACAAACGAGCAGATTGGGACAGATTTGCCATACTAACAGACAAATATTGTGAAAACATAAATACACGATATGGCAACATAAAGCAAATGGTGGAAAGTCTAAACAGAGCGATAATACAGGCAGCCACTGAGTCCATTCCAAGAGGAGCGAGGAAAAATTACAAACCATACTGGACTGAAGAACTACAAAGTTTGGAGGACAAAGTTGAAGATGCCAGGAAGACAGCAGAGAGAGAACAAACAATTGAAGCAAACATCTCTCTCAAAGCCATCTCAGCAAAATATAAAAGAACAGTAAATCAAACAACAAGAGATTGTTGGAGGGAAAAAACAGAAAACCTGAATTTTGACAGGGATGGAAACAAACTATGGAAACTAGTGAAAGCCATGAACAATGAAGGACCTAGAAACAAACAAATAACAATTAAACAAGGAAATGCCTTGCTTACAGGCAAAAAGGCTGCAAATGCACTAATGGAACACTATGCAAATGCAAACCACATTGATATTACAACCGAACAGAAGAAAGCAATCAAAGACAAACAGATACATCATAGAAATACAGAGACAGCAGCAGAATATATGATGGCAAATCTAACAATGGAAGAAATGGAACAGGCAATGAATACCCTAAAAAAGAAGAAATCACCAGGAAAGGATGGAATCACAAATGAAATGCTAATAGGACTAGGCACCAAGGCAAAGAAGAAACTACTAGCAGTCCTAAATAACAGCTGGAAGAGAGGAATAGTCCCACAGGCATGGAAGGAAGCTATACTAATACCAGTCCCAAAGAAAGGAAAAGACCTGGAAGAACCAAATGGCTATCGACCTATCAGTCTACTTAGCTGTGTAGGAAAATTAATGGAACGCATTATCAATGGCAGGCTAACATGGCATCTGGAAGAAAACAAACTCTTAACACCACACCAAGCAGGATTCAGAAAATACAGATCCACTGAAGATCAAATAACCTATATAGCTCAGGAAATAGAGGATGCCTTCCAAGAGAAAAAGCACACACTAGCAGTCTGGATAGATTTAGAAAAAGCATTTGATAAAGTATGGAAGGAAGGACTGAAAGTAAAACTGCAAAACATGCATGTTTGTGGAAAAATGTATAAATGGATCAGCCACTACCTTGAGAACAGAACTGCCAGGACAAAAGTACAAGGACAAACAAGCAAAATGATGCTGCTGGAGCAAGGTGTCCCCCAAGGAGGAGTTCTTTCACCAACATTATTCCTAGCATATATAAATGACATCACAGAAAATTTTCCAGCCAGAGTACACACATCCTCCTTTGCAGATGACCTAGCCATATGGACATCTGAAGAATATATTAGTACAGCTAACAGCAGAATACAGCAAGCCTTATTAGCGCTAGAGGACTGGTCAAAATCATGGCTAGTGAAGATAAGTGAGGAGAAAACAACATGCACAGTGTTCTCCCTCTCAAATAAAACTCAACAACCTAAGCTGGTATTGAATGGAAAAATATTGCGCCATGAAGAAAATCCAAACTATCTAGGAGTCACCTTTGATCGTCGCCTGACATGGAAGACACAGGTTGAGAAAAATCGAACAAGAGCAAGGCAGAGAATGGCAATCATGAAAAAGCTTGCTGGTACAACGTGGGGAGCAGATGAGAAAGTTCTCAAGAAGTTATATACTGGACGGGTGAGGCCAGTACTGGAATATGGCATTGCAGCTTGGGCAACAGCAGCTAAGTCAAACTTTAACAAAATAAGTAGAGTCCAAAACCAAGGAATGCGAATCATAACTGGAAGCCTGAAGACAACGCCTATTAATGAACTAGAAAAGATCACTTATTTACAACCAATGCAGGATAGAAGAGATAGCAGAGCCCAGCAACAAGCAGAAAAATTTAGAAGATTGACAGACCACCCTATGTACAACAGATTTAATGGTTTTGGAAAGGGAAGACTGAAGCGTAGCAACTTTGTAGAAACTGCAAAACGAAGGATTAGGGCAGATCCTATACTTAACATATCAACAGTCAAGCCCATACACAATGCACACAAGTTCCCAGCTTGGAGACAGCAGCAACTGCCTGAGATGATAGAAAACATTCCTGGTATTGAGAAAAAGAACACTCAGCATGAAACCGAAAGAAGAGAAATAACCCTAAACTACATAAAAGAACATTACCCAAGCAGGAATTGGACCCATGCATATACAGATGGATCAGCCAAAAATTCAATAGAGAATGGAGGAGGAGGAATTCTCCTAAATTTAAAAAATGGAGTGAAAAAAACACATTCAATGGCAACTGGAAAATTTTCAAGTAACTTCAAAGCGGAGGTAGAGGCTTTGAAAACTGCAGCAGAAATGCTCCTGATGGAGGAAAATAAAGAGAAGCAAATAGCTATCTTCACAGATGCAAAGTCAGCTGTCTCAATACTCAAGAGCAATAACAGCACAGAACTAACTGACCTAAGAGCAGCACTCCATGGTCTATGCCAGAAATCCAAAAAAGTTGTAATACAGTGGATCCCATCACATTGCAGTATACCTGGAAACGAAGAGGCTGACAGACTGGCAAAAGAGGGCGGACGACTACCACAGCCTGACATAGACATAACCTATAATGAGGCAAAGAGGTTGATAAAAAGCACTTATAGAACCAAATGGGAATCTGAGCATCCAGGCCATCAGAAGGACGATGCATATTACAAACTCGACCGAAGAGAACAAGTAGCAATCTTCAGACTCCGCACAGGACATAACAGGCTGAAATACCACTTGTTCAATAAACTAAAGATAGGAGAAACCGATGAATGTAATTGTAGAACTGGAAAAATGACAGCAAAACATTTGCTGCAGGATTGCCCAACGTATGCAGAACAGAGAAAGATATTTTGGCCCACACCTGCTTCATTTGAGGACAAGCTCTATGGAGATATCAACAAGCTAAAGTTGACCGCAGATTACTTTAACTATATACAGGTTGACATTTAAAGGTGCATGAAGACCCAGAGGCATGAAATGGAATATTGCTTGGATAGCAAATCCATTACGTGGAAAGTCCAAATCAAAAGCCCATTGTGTGGGCTTCATAAAAGGTGGAAAAGTGTCCTAGTGGCACGAAATGGAATATTGCTTGGATAGCAAATCCATTACGTGGAAAGTCCGAATCAAAAGCCCACTGTGTGGGCTTCATAAAAGGTGGAAAAGTGTCCTAGTGGCACGAAATGGAATATTGCTTGGATAGCAAATCCATTACGTGGAAAGTCTGAATCAAAAGCCCACTGTGTGGGCTTCATAAAAGGTGGAAAAGTGTCCTAGTGGCACGAAATGGAATATTGCTTGGCTAGCAAATCCATTACATGGAAAGTCCGAATCGAAAGCTCACTGTGTGGATGTCATCTGCAGACTGCATACTTCTGGTTTCCGGAAGAACAGCCTATGGTGAACGGAAGGCCCAATATACGGAAGTGAGGCTAAGCAGCCATGTGCAGGACGTGACGATTCCTTGGGTGAGCCCAGTACCAGAGCGCTATGTATCGGCTCTGCAAGTATGGAAGCCTCCTTGGATGGCGGGGAATGCCCGTGGTCTGCCCCTGCCTTCCCTTGAGGGCTGACCAGGATCTTTGGCTGTTCTATATGGACCAGCTGGGATGGGGGATAACACCACAACAGTGAGAGTCAAACGTCCTAAGAAACCTCCGGGAAGGTTAACCCGGTCAACAAATGCCCGCAGAAGTCGGATGTGTCGGCCTAACGGCGCAAGAACGCAGCTCTGCTGTAAACAGGCACAACGCAATCACATCCGAAAAAAACTCCGGATGAACGAAGAAGAAGAAGTATGACAGAATCAGCAATGTGGAGCCCGTGGAGAGAACTAGACACATCCCAGGGAACCAAGAGGTGAGGACAAGATGCTGGCGATGGATAGGACACAGACGGAGAAAACCTGAAGACAGTATAATTAGAATCTCCCATTTCTGGAACACACAAGGCCTGCAACATAGTAGGAGAACTGACTATAAACACATACAGATGGGGACAACAGACAGAGGGGAGTAATATGGGGAGAACATGGAGACAGCAAGAGACAGGAGGGATGGGATATGTTGGTTGAGGGCCGACAGAGGGGACAGAGGCCAGAAGGAGAAGGCACGTGTAAAGTAACACGTGACAGGTCAAAGCCAAGGACACTTCACCATGCATGGAGGTGTACTGGGTGTATGGTGTCAGCTCTCTATTTTTAGACCAATCAGCACTGGGTGGGCCATGTGATGATATCCTGCCGGATGTATATGTGTAGACCAATCGGCACTGGGTGGGCCATGTGGTGATATCCTGCCGGCTGTCTTTACCTACAAGAGCATGTCCTGGCACCCAGTGTGGGCTGGGCTGACCTAGAAGCCCTGGTCAATGGAAGCTATCCCAGCCTCAAAGTGAATTCGAAAATGTGAAAATAACGTGTCAAATACAATCAGTAACCATACATGGATCCCATCACAACATTAATACAGAAACAGTACTGTAGAAATAAATGAGCAATCAGGAGTGACCTCCCTTCACTGAGTACAGACAATGGTTGGAGGATGTGATGTGGAAGACGGAGCTTGCTGTTTCGGATGGGGGTCACTGAGGACAGGCGATGGTGTGGAGGATGTAATGTGGAAGACGAAGCTTGCTGTTTGGGATGGGGGTCACCTTCCAAATAAATATCAGGTAGCTACTGCCCTTCAGGTGTTGAGACTATCTTCTGCCTCTCTGCTGGAGTCAAGGAAGTGTTGACTGTCATTCCGAACATTTCACACTTTTAACAGTATGAAATCACACCGTCACCGTACATACTGCTTCTTCTAATCCATCCATCCATCCATCATGTGCCATGCCGATAAGCATGGGCGGTCATGTACTGCCATGTCAATCGATCACCAGAGTCGTGGATCAGCTCTGTGTTCCTGTCTCGACCATGCCACATGGCCAAGCCATCCAGGTATTTACTTCTCGGTCTTCCCCTTGGTCTCTTCCCTTCCATCTTGCCAGTCGTCACCAAGTTTTCAAATTCATTTCTTCTCATAACATGCCCACAAAATTTTGACTGTCTACGTCTAATGTCTCTAATCAGTTTACAATCTTCATTTGTTTCTTTGACTTGTTCATTGGTTTTTCTGTCTGTCCATGGTATTCTTTGCATTTTCCTCAGAAACCACATTTCTTCTAATCATTACAGCAATATCAGGGTGCCATTTCTATGATCTGTATTTTAGTCTAACGTACAAGCAATTCCCTAATCTGACCAAGTGAAACCTTGGTTGACTGGTCATTTGAAGAAGAAAGTGGTATCTCGGCTACAGTTTCTGCCGGCCACTCCCAACACAAGGCTGGCAGGTTTGCTGTGGTGAGTTCAAGTCTTGTGTGGCAGGCTCAGGGTCCTCATAGACACAGTACAATAATGATGACTCCTCTGTCAGTGACCACGGTGAATGTATAAATATATTTGTCTTCTGATTTCTGCCTCCTCGTTGCTGGCTTCAAGGCTGCGTCACATTAAGTTATCCACCTTAAATGTCAGTTTGTTTGATTTCAGCTGTGTAACTTTGCTATAGCAGTGACCTTACAACCGAGTCTTTGCAATGTTCAACAGCTGTGACATGTTTCATGCATAACATATGAAGAGAATCTAATCTTTGGCATTATCCAAGAGGCCTAGGTATCCAATGCCCTACCCAAGACATCAGGGGGACATACACCATTTGTAAACATTCCCAAGCTGTGCAAATAATGCCATGAGTGCAGGGGCACGAGGGTTCGATGCGGGCACTCTTTGTCTCACTAAGTTGGAACTCTTCGCTGGCTGCTGAGGATGGGGACGGAGCGCTTATGGGAATGCCCCGAATGCTGTGATGTCGATTCCTAAATCAATCAATCAATCATAAGTGAGGGAAAGACTGGCCACCCATGCCTCCGTGCATTCAGACCTACAACATGTGATGACCCGATCACTGACCCACAGTCATGTCTGCTCCCAATGTGTGTATGTGACAACCGGCACTAACATCTTTGCTGCGAGACCAGATCAAGTGAAACCTTACTTTCTGACATCTGATGGCCGTGGCTGTTTCTGCGGGTTGTCCTTCAGCCACTGGATGTGTTTTTCTTTGTTCCAGTAACCCAGGTACACGTTTGCATCTCTGCCTTTTTCCTACGCAGACCAGAAACAAAACAGCAGGCAAGAAATTACTGATCATGCACCCTGGAAGATGAAACTCACAAACTACATAAATGTAATTCATTACAAGAAAGACAACTCTAATTCAAAAGCACCAGTTGTCTCATGGGATGGAGTCAACTAGAGGCGAATGGGGGTCAATGCTTGCTGAAACCAAAGTGCTTGGATAAAAGACATATGACAGTTCAGTTGTAGACCTCGCCACTATGTCCATTACACTTACCTAATGTAGTAGCAGAAGTTACTAGTAGAAGTAATACTAGTAGCTACTAGTACTAGTTACTAGTAGTAGTAACAGTAAAAGTTACTAGTAGTTAGTAGTGGCAATAGGGTAGCGGTAGAGGTAGTTGTAGTAGCAGCAGTAGTGATAGCTGTGGTAGTATCAGCAGTGGAAGCTGTAAAAGTAGCAATATAAGTTGTATAGTTGTATGATCAGCTAGTAATAGTAACAGCAGTACGGGAAGGGGGTAGGGAGGAGAGTATGTGTCCAAAATCAAGTATTTAGGAACAAAAAAGTATCAGGCAAGGAAGGGAGACCAGGCTGCAACATGTTTGTTTCTCCCGTCGTTGTAGCTCAGTTTCATAGATTCAAATATGCACACATAGGATGGCAATAGCTCATTATGGTGTGAAACTACGCCAAGCTTTTCCACTATAGAAAAACCCATGTTTCTAATTTTGCACACTCGTTCTCTACAACTGGATCAGAATGTATGGCATTCAAGGACAAATCGACCGTTCGTTTAAGTATGTGCTCACACTTTACCATAAATGTTTTTATTTGCTGCATTTTCATGGCTCATGGTGGCCGGACATTCCCTATTTAACCAAAATGGAACTTTCATGATCTCATTTTTAATTTAATTTGAGTTGTTTTCTTATTATAAATCACGGCTCTTCTCTTTCTTTTTCCATTTTCCTGTGTTTTCCCTACCATGAATTTCTAAATTCACCTGTAACCAAGGGATGGGTATTTAAATAAGGCCATATATAACTAAAGACATTTATATACGGCTATATATAACCAACGACATTTAAATAAGGCTATTTATAACTAAAGTGATAGATATGTAAATGAAACTTCATACAACAAATGCTATATATATATTGATCAAGTTATATGTATATAACTAAAGTGACATACGTAAATAAAGATGCAAATAACCGAAGTAATACATAAGTAAATAAAGTAATAAACAATTAAACAAAACTCTCTCTCTGCCTCTCTCTCTCTATCTATCTAAAAGTTGCATATCCTTTACAGGATGTAGCAGTCTCAACCCCAGCATATTCTGGCTATTTGTTATTTCTGAGCAAGTTTACGTTATATACTTATATATACATAAAATTAAACAAAATTATACATACACCGTGGAACTGTTTCACAAAGTTCCCAAAGCACAGTTCATGCCTCCACCAGCCAGCGCCCTAAAGACAGAGAGACAGCAGCAAATCAATATGTAGGCCAACACTCACCTTGAGTTCACTCAGAGAGGCAGGCACACAAGGGACTCAGGTCCATGTTACCATATGAGGCACAGATGGACCTGTCCGCACATTGTCTAGGAGCCAGGGCAGAACTGTGGTCCATCTCCCTGCTGACCCAGGCATCCAATGGATGATGTGGTCCATCTCCCTGCTGACCCAGGCATCCAATGGATGATGTGGTCCATCTCCCTGCTGACCCAGACATCCAATGGATGATGTGGTCCATCTCCCTGCTGACCCAGGCATCCAATGGATGATGTGGTCAGTATCACGCCTTTATGTCCCAGAACATGTCCAGGAACCCACTTTAGGCTGAGTCAACCAGGGAGGTCAGGTCCATTTTAACAAAAGCCCCATGTTCAAGGGGTAACATGATTCTCTGGCCGGCAGCCAACTGCGCTGGATACTGCGCTACCATCGCTCCCTTCTGTCTACAATCTATCATATACAGCAGACCTTATCACAGCAGAGGTAAGGTGCTTCCTTCTGTCTACTATCATTCTTTCATATACAGCAGACCTTATGACAGCAGAGGTAAGGTGCTTCCTTCTGTCTACTATCATTCTTTCATATACAGCAGACCATATCACAGGAGAAGTAAGGTGCCTCCTTCTGTCTACAATCATTCCATCATATACAGCAGACCTTATCACAGGAGAAGTAAGGTGCCTCCTTCTGTCTACAATCATTCTATCATATACAGCAGACCTTATCACAGGAGAAGTAAGGTGCTTCCTTCTGTCTACTAGGATACTACTCAATAAACCTGATAATTATTCACCCTGCACCGAAGACCCCACTCTCTCCTATAACCGGAAGATTCAAAATACCATCAAACAGCTCATACGTGAGGATGCCTTACCACCCAGTGCCACTTCACTTCACATCCATGACTCTGACTTGGGCAAACCCACCCTCTACATGCTGCCCAAAATACATAAACTCAAAAATCCTGGACGTCCGATAGTTTCCGCATGCTCATGCCCGACTGAACTGATCTCAGCATTTCTTGACAGGATTTTCCAACCTCTAGTTGCGAATCTCCCGTCATACATCAAGGATACAACGCATGCGTTACTTTCATTCAACTCTCTCCAACTGACTCCTGGGAACACATACAGACTTTTCCTAATGGATGTATGTTCCCTCTATACCTCCATTCCTCACGCCGATGGCCTCAAGGCGCTACAGTTCTTTCTGGATCAACGCACAGATCAAGCCATCCCTACACGCACACTTGTGAGACTCGCTGAATTGGTCCTCACCAATAATTCCTTTGAGTTCAATGGCCACTACTTTGAACAAATCAGCGGTGTCGCCATGGGCACTAAAATGGGACCCAGCTATGCATGTGTATTTATGGGACATCTGGAACACCAGATTGAACTTAGCTATGATGGTCTTCTCCCTTCTTTTTACCGACGCTACATCGATGACGGCATAGGTCTCACTGACATGTCAGAGGCGGAACTGAACCATTTCATTAATTATGTCAATAACTTCCATCCATCGATCAAATTCACCTCAGAAATTTCTACCACCTCTGTCAATTTCCTTGACACCACCATCAAGTTAAACCCTACAGGCCTCACGACCTCCGTGTACTATAAACCTACTGATGCTCACGGTTTCCTCCTGTACAGCTCATCTCACCCCAAAAGCTGCAAAGATTCCATCCCATATTCGCAGCTACTCCACCTTCGTCGTATCTGTCAGGACGATAATGACTTCCTCGAGAGAGCCCACGAAATGCTGGACTTTTTCCGCAGACGGTCCTACCCAGAGCACGTCTTGTCGACAGCCTTCTGCCGCATAACCCAGGTCTCGCGGGAAATGTCCCTCACCAAGAATACGCGACCTCCGAACAATGAACCCAAGCTTATCCTCACCTTCCACCCACATGCCTATGCCATCAAGCACATTTTCCTGAGACACTGGTCCATCTTGGAATCCGATCCTACCACTCGTGAGGTATTCTCCAATGGCCCCAGGGTAATTTTTCGCCGTAACCAGAGCCTCAGAGACCACCTTGTGCATAGTTGCCTCCCCACGGTTACCTCATCCGTGGGCACATTCGAATGCCATCGTAGGAACTGTCTTACATGCCCATACGTTGTTCAGACACCAGAGATTGCATTTCCCCGAGGTACCTTCACCTTGAAAGATTCTTTCACTTGCACATCCCGCAATCTGATTTATGTTATCATCTGCAAACGATGTGACATGAAATACATTGGCCAAACGGGCAGACGTCTTGCGGATCGTTTCAGGGAACACCTCAGGGACATCAATCAGGGCGCTGACAAACCTGTCCCCAACCATTTCAATTCCTTCAACCATAATGGAGCCGACGATGCATGTGTCACCGCACTAAAACCTTGCTTCTCCAATAGCGGCATCAGACTTAAAATTGAATGCCAACTAATCAACAATCTGGGATGCATCCACCCAGCCGGAATGAATACGGTTGTGGACGCTACAGTATAACTGTGGCATCTTCCCTAATTGTTCACACTATCTATTACTATGCTGTCCCCCCCCCCCCCCCCCCCCCCATATCTAACTTAATTGTCCTCACTTTCCTATATTTTCATAGCAGACTGTTCACATATTCTTGGCTACTCCAATCCTTTTTGGCAACCCATTTTTAATTCAGCTGGCCAAGTCACCTTTCCGGCCTCACGTGGCTAAGTTATAGATCGTGTGTTAGTGTATTGTGGTCTTTCGTTTGCTGTATCTCGTTGTTAGCTGTGTTGTCATTGACAAAGATTCTGAGAATCGAAACGTCTGTGTGTCGTATTGTATGCGTTCGTGTGTATTTTATCTTATTTTATTATTCATTTTTATATTTATTGAGTGCTTCTGATTTCGGATTTTTCACCTGTTATTTCGCGACACGTGGATCTCCTTGTAAGGTATGTGCAACGTTTGTTGATGTTTAGTTCGGTTTTTCTCGCAGGAGTTTAAAATACCTATTTGTCTCCATTTCATATTGTTATATCCTGCTGCAGCCGCTGCTTTTTCTCTCTATTCTGTCTACTATCATTCTTTCATATACAGCAGACCTTATCACAGGAGAAGTAAGGTGCTTCCTTCTGTCTACTATCATTCTTTCATATAAGCAGACCTTAACACAGGAGAAGTAAGGTGCTTCCTTCTGTCTACTATCATTCTTTCATATACAGCAGACCTTATCACAGGAGAAGTAAGGTGCTTCCTTCTGTCTACTATCATTCTTTCATATACAGCAGACCTTATCACAGGAGAAGTAAGGTGCTTCCTTCTGTCTACTATCATTCTTTCATATACAGCAGACCTTATCACAGGAGAAGTAAGGTGCTTCCTTCTGTCTACTATCATTCTTTCATATACAGCAGACCTTATCACAGGAGAAGTAAGGTGCCTCCTTCTGTCTACAATCATTCTTTCATATACAGCAGACCTTATGACAGCAGAGGTAAGGTGCTTCCTTCTGTCTACTATCATTCTTTCATATACAGCAGACCTTATGACAGCAGAGGTAAGGTGCTTCCTTCTGTCTACAATCATTCTATCATATACAGCAGACCTTATGACAGCAGAGGTAAGGTGCTTCCTTCTGTCTACAATCATTCTATCATATACAGCAGACCTTATGACAGCAGTGGTAAGGTGCTTCCTTCTGTCTACTATCATTCTTTCATATACAGCAGACCTTATCACAAGAGAAGTAAGGTGCCTCCTTCTGTCTACAATCATTCTAACATATACAGCAGACCTTATCAAAGCAGAATTAAGGTGCCTCCTTCTGTCTACAATCATTCTATCATATACAGCAGACCTTATCAAAGCAGAATTAAGGTGCCTCCTTCTGTCTACAATCATTCTATAATATACAGCAGACCTTATCAAAGCAGAATTAATGTGCCCCCTTCTGTCTACAATCATTCTATCATATACAGCAGACCTTATCAAAGCAGAATTAAGGTGCCTCCTTCTGTCTACAATCATTCTATCATATACAGCAGACTTTACCAAAGCAGAGGTAAGGTGCCTCTTTCTGACTGCTAGCCTAAGGAACACATTTGGGAAAGGTTCAGGGTTACGTGAAGCCATGGGTTCAGGTGGTGGATTGCCATATAGCGAGTGCCCAGGAATGACGCAGTAGAAATAAAGTAGAAGTCTCGATACCGAAAAAGCTAAAAATGGAAGAGACGTTGCAACAGGGAAAAACGTCACACAATAGAAACGCAGACTTTTGGGGAGCTTTGGAATGGAAGGCAGTGCATCGAATTATCAGTACATTCAAGTTTGCTAAGAAATAGTTTGGCATTGAAACAGTGGCTGGAATAGAAGTTACAGATAGAGAAGATATAGCGTGAACACATATGTGATAACGCCATGGACGAATGAACTGACAGACGAGGAAATTAACCATTGATTTCAGAGCGGCGAGAAATGTACCTGAAGGATAGAGAGAAGGAGGTTCAAGGACGGATGAAGTAAATTATAAACAGTTGTTCAAGAGACAGTTTGAAATTTTTAATCATTAATAGGAAATTCAATAGTATGGTTACGGCTGGCCCTGGTATCACAGGCCACGTAATATATTGAATTGTATTGGTTGATGTGCAAACCCGATGCGCTGTAGATAAATAAAACAGCGATTGTCAATTACTCACGTTCAGGAATCGGCCTTTTATTCTTCCTGTTTGGGTTCACTCGCTAAAGCCATATTGCTGTTCAGTTGGCTGGAGCGAGCCTACAGTTCTATTATTATAAGTTATCAGTCCAGATCATTGAGAATAACCCATAACAGCGACATGGCATGGATGGAGTTTAAGAGCAGCCGAGATATAGATGTAGATTATGGTCTCTAATTTCATGACAGTAGGCAGAGATCTCTTTTTGGAGACAATGGCTATGGTCATTGACCAGTATGATCACTGCTATGAAGGAAACTCTTTACAAGTGCCTAGAAAATCCTGTTTCGTCAACCCATGACTTTGGTCATTGTGTGAGATGGCAAAACATGATCGCCCACGCTTATTGCCATGGTACATTATGATGATGATACAGCAGAACATTGACTAGTATCTGACACAAAAGAACGACAGAATCAGTTTCATTCATTTTATCACACGAAGGACTGCGAGCTACAGATGTAGTCAGCTGTTCAAAAAGAACAAGCATTAAAGAGCAAGGCTCTATTATCAGAAAATACATATGACAGAAACACTAAAGGACACAACCGAGAGCTATGTTATCAGAAAACCATGTATGACAGCAGAACTGAAGGACACAGCTGAGAGCTATATTATCAGAAAATCATGTATGACAGCAGAACTGAAAGACACAGCTGAGAGCTATATTATCAGAAAACCATGTATGACAGCAGAAACTGAAGGACACAGCTGAGAGCTATATTATCAGAAAACCATGTATGACAGCAGAACTGAAGGACACAGCTGAGAGCTATATTATCAGAAAACCATGTATGACAGCAGAACTGAAGGACACAGCTGAGAGCTATATTATCAGAAAACCATGTATGACAGCAGAACTGAAGGACACAGCTGAGAGCTATATTATCAGAAAACCATGTAAGACAGCAGAACTAAAAGACACAGCTGAGTTATATTATTAGTAAAGTACGTACCCCAGTCAAGCACTGACTGCCACTGAAGAATTCCCGTAATGTCTGCTTGTCTGTGACTGCTCCCAGCTGTGACTGCTGGTCCAGCTGCACACTGGGCTCCCCAGCTTCAGCCTTGGCCGATGTCTTGCGGATAAACTTGGGCTTTCTCTTGACACCTAGAACATCACTGGAGCTTGACTGCATGATGTAGTCCTGTGTGACAGTATCACTTTCTTATATGATCAATGTGATGTATTAAGATTTAACTCTTATTACTAACACATTATGTGTTACAGTATAATTGTTATTACAAACATCATGTCATGGATCAACTGTTATATATTTTAGCTTCGAGGATTTATCTTTTCACGGCATGCGATTTCTGCAGTATGTACCTGACAAGATGAAGCGAGTTATGCCAGGCAATAAACTCTGCAATCTTCTGTTTGTGTCTTCGTTATTTAAATGGCATATTCTTCTCCTTCTTTATTTATCCAAAACTGTAAAAGAAAAGTTTTGGATAAATGAAGAAGAAGAAAACTTTGCCATAAATTTAATCCAAAACTGTTAAAAAAGCTTTGGATGAAATTTATGTCTGTTTACAACAAAGCTGTGATATCTGTGACTTTCTGCCGATGCATTCAAATCTGCCCAGCATTTGTTGACTGGATTAGCCTGCACTGATTGTTTCCTTGAACTGAATGTGGTGAGGGCATCTGTCTCTATTCTATCTACAGGAGGTGTAATCCAACAAGCACACCCTGAAGAACCACATGCATACTGTTTGACTGACAAGGGAAGGCAAGGGCAACATATGGGCATTCCCTGGCATCAAGGGAAGGCAGAGGCAACATGTAGGCATTCCCTGGCATCAAGGGAAGGCAGGGGCAACATGTGGGCATTCCCTGGCATCAAGGGAAGGCACGGGCAACATGTGGGCATTCCCTGGCATCAAAGGAAGGCACAGGCAACATGTGGGCATTCCCTGGCATCAAGGGAAGGCACGGGCAACATGTGGGCATTCCCTGGCATCAAGGGAAGGCAGGGGCAACATGTGGGCATTCCCTGGCATCAAGAAGGCTACCGTTAATGCAGAGCCAACACATGATGCTCTGATTCTGGGCTTACCCTAAGAATCATCACTTCTGCACATGACTGCGTAGTCTTACTTCCACATACTGGGACTCCCATGAACTGTGGGCTGTGCCTTTAAGGACCGACGGGATGCATGCAGTCTGTAGACTTGCTGAGACTTGAATGTCTTCCTCACAAAGACAGGTGTGATCCTGGAGCATTGTACCCACAGCTGACATGTTGTAGAGTGTAGACTGTCTCACAAAGAGAGGTGTGATCCTGGAGCATTGTACTCACAGCAGACATGTCATAGTGTGCAGACTGTCTCACAAAGAGAGGTTTGATCCTCGAGTATTGTACCCACAGCTGACATGTCATAGTGTGCAGACTGTCTCACAAAGAGAGGTGTGATCCTCGAGTATTGTACCCACAGCAGACATGTCGTAGTGTGCAGACTGTTTCCAGGATCAGGACCTAAGCTACTGATTCCTGCACTGGTATTCACAAAGAGCAGTACACTCCGGGCAGATCATGAATGCTGGACCCTCAATATGCAGAGCAGCATGACTGAGACATTTACAACATAGATGCCCTGGGACAATGAATATAAAAAATCTGGGATTTGCTAAATCAAGGTTCTTGCCCAATGTTTTCCCTCATAACACGATTTGCCATGTACAAGTACACTCATTCAACAGACATCATTCAACTGGCATCATTCAACTATGAGTTGGGAGTGGGCTAATGAGTGCCACAGGGTTTCCACTGTGCAGTGTCTGGTGACTACATCTGTACACATCTACTAACTCAGAGTTCTGCCAGACAGGTTACAGCCTGTTATGACCATGTATCCACTGTGTATGATGTGAATGTATGGCAGGGGCCTTGCAGTTCTTTCATTTGCTATAAATTTATTTCTATATCTGCAACATTGTCGCTTGTATAAACTTCAGTCTTGTTTAGTTCACTTAATGGTCTACAACCTGTATGTTCCATTGTTGTTTCTCTAGGCCAGAAGGTTTGCCTAAGCAGGCCATATTTGGGGCAGTCTTGGAGCATGTGATCTGCTGACTGCGGTGCCAGTTCATTTGTGCACATGGCTACACAGATGTGGCCGACAAGACAACCACTCTAACACACAACCACAAAGATGTGACAGCCACTCAAACGTCACTAGCTACAGTAGACAAGTACATGGCTACACAGATGTGACAACCACTCTAACACACAACCACAAAGATGTGACAGCCACTTTAACATCACTAGCTACAGTAGACAAGTACATGGCTACACAGATGTGACAACCACTCTAACACACAACCACAAAGATGTGACAGCCACTCTAACATCACTAGCTACAGTAGACAAGTACATGGCTACACAGATGTGACAACCACTCTAACACACAACCACAAAGATGTGACAGCCACTCTAACATCACTAGCTACATTAGACAAGTACATGGCTACACAGATGTGGCCGACAAGACAACCACTCTAACACACAACCACAAAGATGTGACAACCACTCAAACGTCACTAGCTACAGTAGACAAGTACATGGCTACACAGATGTGGCAGCCACTCAAATGTCACTAGCTACAGTAGACAAGTACATGGCTACACAGATGTGGCCGACAAGACAACCACTCTAACACACAACCACAAAGATGTGACAACCACTCAAATGTCACTAGCTACAGCAGACAAGTACATGGCTACACAGATGTGGCCGACAAGACAACCACTCTAACACACAACCACAAAGATGTGACAGCCACTCAAACGTCACTAGCTACAGCAGAAAAGTACATTGCAAGTTGACTAAATGATATAAGAGCACAGACAAGTGGGACAATACCTGGCCAGAATCCTGCAAATACCTGGACTCAACCTCCGACTGGGTTAACTGCCTGGGTTTGAGTGGAGATCCGTGCATAGCATGGCACCTGATTTCATTGACTGGCTGGCTCTTTGGTCTGTGATATAACATAACATAACATTAAACAATGACTGGCTGGCTCTTTGGTCTGTGATATAACAAAACATGACAACATTAAACAATGACTGACTGGGTCTTTGGTCTATGATGGACGAAACAAGACAACATTAAACATTGACTGACTGGATCTACAACAGACAACATATGACATCAATCCCTGACTGGCTGGGTCTATGATGGACAAAACATGACAACATGAAACCAAGTTGAGAACACAATGGTATTGTCTACACATACACAGTGAACAGACCATGTGATGTCATGTGGTTAGTATGCAAATCTTTGTGGTCTTTTGCTAGCACGCAGGATTGCAATTGTATGCAGGATTTCAATATTAACAGGTACAAGTAATAGTGATGATCAATCAATCAAACAACCAGGTGCCGTCTCCACAATGAAGGTCGGCTGCAATGGATCTCCAACACTGTCTGTCTCTTGACCTGACAACATTATGTCAGACTGATGTTTGTCCATCTCTTGATGTTATTTTCCCACTTGTATCGCTGTCTGCCTCTTGCTCGCTTGCCCTCAACCTTGCCCTCCAGTGTGGTTTTTATAAGAATATAATGTCTTTTAACCTGGCCGAAATATTTCACGATAGTCTTGTCTAGTTAGTCACATATCCTTTACAGGATGTAGCAGTTAACCCAGCAATGTTTGGCTGTTTGTGATCTCTTGGCAAGTTTACGTTCAGTAGTTTGCCATTGCTTTCTGAACGACTGGCACCATATACCAGTGTATAAAAAACTCAATGCAAGGCGGTCTGCTGCCAAATCGCTCGCAGCAGTGTTTAAAATGTGGTATGCGAGATTACGAACTGCATCCGTAACCCCTTCGTATGGAGTCTTGTCGCGTTATCAAATGTTAGTTAGTTAGTCGTGGTTCCAACTTCACGGCAACGGGTCGTCCCCATATTGCTCTGTTCCTGTGCAAGTGAATATCACACAAAATGCTCCTCACTGCCCAATGTGAACAATGGAATAGACAGGAGTATCGGCAAGCCAACAGCTCGCACAAGTACACTGTGCATAATGCCGCCGCCAGAATGCCAAAACAAAAGTCCTCCATGAAAAATAGAGTTCATCGTCGATGGAAATGGCAGTCACCAGAAAGACTTCATTGACCCAATTTGTATCCCATATGGCTCGGTCTCTTTCCACAGTATGACTCGCCGAAAGCGCTGCACAAAGCACGAACTCCGCAGCTCCAGCGGCGACTCGCAGGAGTATCCTGAAAAATGCACTCGTGAGCCAAAAAGGCAAACCAGTCAATCCAGCAACAGCCGGCCACCATCATTCTGAACATGCAGTTCACGCTACAAACAACCACGGACAGATGTAAATGCATTCCACGCAACTCACAGCTCACAGTGTCGCGCCATGCACTCATTCAGTAGCAGGGTGAAGGAACCATATCCTCCTTGGTCGCCTCTTACGGGTTATCAAATGTAACATATACAATGTCAGAAAAGGCTGGACAGAGAAACCACGGCAGGAGATCCTCCTCCTGGAACGTCAAGCATTCCTTGCCCACATTGTCAAATAACATTTCGAGCCAAAATAGGCCTTATCAGCCATCGTGGAACTCACGGCTCCATACTTTCAACCCCACTGGATGAAATAAATGGTCTTCACCATTCTTGATGGACAAACAACACATACTATGTCACAACTTGACGAGGTGCAGGAACCAGCTGCCTGTAGTACTGATTCTCTGCAAGCTATTCCTACCCTCAACATTCTTAAATATCATTAGTACCAATGGTTCTTAGAAAAATTCCCATCCCTGCGGCTGGCGTTCAGGTCACTTCAAATACACAAGGGACAGCATCTGTCCAGGTGAGGGTGACATACACTTTCCTTCTGACATGGCAGCCAAGTACTTTCTCCACAACAACCCCGTCAGAACAATAAATAAACAGACAATCACCCCAAGGGGAATGTGTACCCACAGACACTAAGTTAGAAGCAATGTTCTAATCACAACAGCAGAGTGACTCCTCAAAGATACAGTATTTCACTAACCTGATAAAGAAAAGGAATAAAATAACAGACAAAAACTGACAAATTATCTAAACAGATAATTACAAAACACAGACCTGTATCTTGGATGATTGCAGAGATAAGAAGCCAGGACCACAACTTCATATTCACATGTAGAACTCTCCTTCAGCTCAAAGACCTCCCCCATCCCCTCGGGCTGACAAACGTAGTGGATGTGAGCTTTCCTTGGCTTCCCGGTCAAGTCACACCTGGTACCTCCGTCCATGATGACCTCATAATACGGCAGCTCAACGCCATCTACAGATCTGACGGGAATACTGGCCTTCAGATCTGCTAGAGTGTCACCTGCATCTGCTGGAAGGGACATGATGATCTCAATGACCAGACATTCTCAGTGTTGCCAGGTAGACTGTTTTTTTTAAACATTAACATTTCACTATATCATTATGAATACATGAGATGGAAGTGACCATGGATGTTCGTGTCTAAAATAGTGACACTTGTTCTTGACTCAGCTAGGGAAAATGTTTTATCTGTCAGAAGCTAGTGAACAAAGTTGCTCATGCCTCAAATCGAGTGAAACTTCTTCTCGACTCAGCTAGGGAGAAACTTGTACGAGAACAAAAAGACCTGGCATATACACTGCGTTGTGATAGCAAGGGCAAGGTCTTGCAACTCGGTCCTCTAATCACTTTAAGTGCAAAAGAGTAAAAAAGGACATAATGATTGGTTTAAAATGTTGCTATAAACATGACCCAGATTAACGGTATTTACTACTGTTTATTCAGGACTGGAGTCAAAATCTGTCTTGTCCTCCATGTGAGGTATCCTAGGCAAACTCTAGTCTGTGGGATATCCTGGGCAGACTCTAGTCTGTAGAACATCCTGGACAGACACTAGTCTGTGTGATAACCCAGACAGACACTAGTGTATGGGACATCCTGGGCAGACATTAGTCTGTGGGACATCCTGGGTAGACACTAGTCTGTGGGACATCCTGGGCAGACACTAGTCTGGGTACTAACTAAGGTCTTTTGAGATGACACCTGCCAAGGACTCAAACCTTGACCATGAGACTGCATGAGTGTCTCAGCTATTCCACATGATGATGGTAGATAGTCAGCATCAAGGTCTTGCCCTCATTGCCTGGAAAGCTCATGAGCATGTTCAGAGTGTTAAGTTGAGCTAAGAACCAACATCACTGCACACAGGACATTCCCATACGTGCTCCTTCCCCTTGTTCAACAGCCAGCAAAGAGTCATACTACTAATCGTTCCCACCGCTATCTGATTAAAAATTCTCCTGATCTTCCCTCTCAGTTTTGAATTTCTACCCTGCCAATCCCCCAAAACCTCATTCTTTCCACATATGGGTTCTCAATCTGTTCTTCTACCTTCTCCACCTTATAGGTAATCTACCACTAAGAGGTACATTCCCTGCCAGCCTGTTCATTCCCCCCACATTCCCGCAAGGCCAGGGTAAAATATCCATACAATTCTCACAATCTGTGACCTCTGAAGCGAGGTGAGCTATTCCACATGAAATATTCCTTTTTACACCTCACTAAGCATACTCCTTGAGTCCGTAATGATTACAATGTGTGTTGCAGTGGTCTCCTCTAACCAACAGAATGCCACTGTTACTGTTTCAACCTCCATTCTAATGCTGGAGGTCGTAGTCTCATATGCCAGACTCTCCTTTTTTCAAGACTCGTCCATTAACCTTTGCTATGAAACCCCAACCACTATGTCTGTTTCTCACCACTGACCCATCGGTGTAGGTCACTATGTCACCTTGATGTGTGTTGCCCTGGATCAGTTGTTGCACCTCAAACTCTGTGCGGTCCGCTGCTCATTCTCTGCACTCACGACCCAGTGTTACTATTAAATTGTGCCAGTCCGACATGCCTTTTGATGCATTAACCCATTCTTGTTCACGATTGATAGTCTCCAGATCACACAACTGACATATAGATATTTCTGCCTGTGCCATCCATTGCCTGTCTGTTCATCTGGCGGTGCAGCCTCCAGTATTTACTCAATGCCACATCCCCACCAACTTCAATTATAAACTGTTCCCACTTCATCTTTTTTTGCCTCTGCCGCCTGGAGTTAAATGTCCACAGGTGAGCTGGTAGTGAACATGGAACGCCTGGAATTCAGGCAGGGCGGGACGGCGCAAGACTTATAACTCCTGAGGGACATCTCTCTACTAGGGTGACTGGTTAGTTCCTGCCTTCAGAGTGAGTGTTTGCTCGTCTACCAGGATGTAACCAGGACACCACCAGCGTCCAGTGCTTCAAGTCCTACAGGCGTGAATAACTGGAATTGTTGAGTTCTACAACATTACTCATCATGTCTCCATCTATGACAATCTATGATTCAATTGATTCTCTGCCTATGACAACCTATGATTCTCCATGAATAACAATCCATGATTCAACTAATTCTCCATCTAGGACAATTCATGATTCAATTGATTCTCGGTATATGGGTGCTGGGGTGGGTATGTGGGTGCTGGGGTGGGTATATGGGTGCTGGGGTGAGTATATGGGTGCTGGGGTGGGTATGTGGGTGGCTATATGGCTGCTGGGATGGGTATATGGCTGCTGGGGTGGGTATGTGGGTGGCTATATGGCTGCTGGGATGGGTATATGGCTGCTGGGGTGGGTATATGGGTGCTGGGGTGGGTATATGGCTTCTGGGTGGGTATATGGGTGCTGGGGTGGGTATATGGGTGCTGAGGTGGATATATGGGTGCTGGTATCTTGTAACTGATTATTTGTAAGTACCTTCTATCTTGTAACTGAAACACTCGTAAATACCTGGCATATGGTCACGATGGTTCCCCATTCCAAGGTAATACTCCTGAACTTTCGGCTCCTGGAAGTGATGTATCAATAAAAGTTAATAAAACTGTACCCCAGATGTTTGGGACATAAATATAACAAGGCAAAAGTGAAAAAAAGAGTGATTTCTTGCCATCCTGGCACATCAGGGGTACAGTTTGTTTGTGTTCATGATGGCATCCGTACCACTGCTGGGGTGTGCCAGGAGTTTTTTAAGGCTGAGGAATAAAGGTCGCTTGCCCAAACAATTGCTACATAATGTACAGAGTAGGATTATAAAACAATTGTTACATAATGTACAGAGTAGGATTATAAACAATTGTTACATAATGTACCTAGTAGGATTATAAACAATTGTTACATAATGTGCCGAGTAGGATTATAAACAATTGTTACATATTGTACTGAGTAGGATTATAAACAATTGTTACATAATGTACAGAGTAGGATTATAAACAATTGTTACATAATGTACAGAGTAGGATTATACAACAATTGTTACATAATGTACCCAGTAGGATTATACAACAATTGTTACATAATGTACCGAGTAGGATTATACAATTGTTACATAATGTACAGAGTAGGATTATAAACAATTGTTACATAATGTACAGAGTAGGAATATAAACAAACTCCCAAGTCTTGTACAGAATTGAACACATGTCCCACTTTATGTGAGGTGGACATTCTGACCACTTAGCCACTTGCTAAATAGAAGACCCTTATTTTAATGACCACATGACACTATATTGAATGTGTGGCTTTTGTGGTGTTGTGATGAGTTTATGGCTGTTGTGATGTGTACATGGCTGTTGTGGTGTGTATATGGCTGTTGTGGTGAGTATATGGCTGTTGTGGTGAGTATATGGCTGTTGTGGTGAGTATATGGCTGTTGTGGTGAGTATATGACAGCTGTGGTGAGTATATGGCTGTTGTGGTGAGTATATGGCTGTTGTGATGTGTGTGTATATGGCTGTTGTGGTGAGTATATGGCTGTTGTGGTGAGTATATGGCTGTTGTGGTGAGTATATGGCTGTTGTGGTGAGTATATGGCTGTTGTGGTGAGTATATGGCTGTTGTGGTGAGTATATGGCTGCTGTGGTGAGTATATGGCTGCTGTGGTGAGTATATGGCTGCTGTGATGAGTATATGGCTGGTATGGTGAGTATATGGCTGTTGTGGTGAGTATATGGCTGTTGTGGTGTGTATATGGCTGTTGTGGTGAGTATATGGCTGTTGTGGTGAGTATATGGCTGTTGTGGTGAATATATGGCTGTTGTGGTGAGTATATGGCTGTTGTGGTGAGTATATGGCTGTTGTGGTGAGTATATGGCTGTTGTGGTGAGTATATGGCTGTTGTGGTGAGTATATGGCTTCTGTGGTGAGTATATGGCTGTTGTGGTGAGTATATGGCTGTTGTGGTGAGTATATGGCTGTTGTGAGTATATGACAGCTGTGGTGAGTCTGTGGCTGTTGTGATGTGTAAATGGCTGTTGTGATGTGTATATGGCTGTGGTGGTAATATAGCTGCTGTGGTGAGTATATGGCTGTTGTGGTGTGTATATGGCTGTTGTGGTGAGTATATGGCTGTTGTGGCGAGTATATGGCTGTTGTGGTGAGTATATGGCTGTTGTGGTGAGTATATGACAGCTGTGGTGAGTCTGTGGCTGTTGTGATGTGTAAATGGCTGTTGTGATGTGTATATAGCTGTTGTGGTGATAATATGGCTGCTGTGGTGAGTACATGGCTGTTGTGGTGTGTATATGGCTGTTGTGGTGAATAAATGGCTGTTGTGATGAGTATATGACAGCTGTGGTGAGTCTGTGGCTGTTGTGATGTGTAAATGGCTGTTGTGATGTGTATATGGCTGTTGTGGTGATAATATGGCTGCTGTGGTGAGTACATGGCTGTTGTGGTGTGTATATGGCTGTTGTGGTGAGTATATGGCTGTTGTGGTGAATAAATGGCTGTTGTGATGAGTATTGTAACAGTACAGCGACAGTTATATGGCAGATACACACGAAGTCCTGGTTGTAATTTCTATATGGTTTATTTGACGGAAGACATCATAAAATAATAAAGCAGCATACAAAAGATGTTGTCAATTCAAGGTTCGGCCAGTCACTCCTTTCTCTACCCCCAATGTCACGGCTTGAGCGTCCTTAGTCACGTTTTCATAGGATGCTCAACCGTGCCTAGTCTTTGCACATCATTCTCTCCTAAGCTACTAACAGAGATGGTGCTCTGTTACATTATATGGCTGCTGTGATGAGTATATGGCTGCTGTGGTGAGTATATGATAGCTGTGGTGAGTATGTGGCTGTTCGTGTCATCGGCGTCATTCATCACGTCCATTGTCGTCGCGCATCATTCGCAACTGCGAGCGCTATCAAGACAAGTCACGTGAACAAGAAACCTGATACGGGGGAAAATGGCACGTCGCAAGAACACCAAAAGACACGCGGCAACCAAGATGTACAGCCGTGGGAGCCAACAAGAAGACGAGCGGAGTGAATCTACCGGTGAGCTGCAGCAAACAACAAGAACCTCAAGCAACCTCTAACGAAGCTATCACGAGGAAGGATGATGGCAACCCACCACAAACAAGAGCTAAACCTACTGAGAAGCAGAGAGAGGAGAAAGACACCAGCGTCGGAAACACCGACTCACAGACAATCAAGTGGGTTGTCAAGCGTATCCAAGTTGAGCTATCAGACGAAGAAATCCTGAAGCAGCTATGAGAAGAGAACCTCCACATCCGATTCTTGAAGGCGGAGCGGCTCCTCACCTACTCCAAGATTCCTACAACCTTGGCGTGGTGACGACAGAGGCAGTGAGATGCCGGACACAGTCTCAATTAACAAGAAAATACAACACTCAGAGAGATTCATCCCAAGAGTCAATCAATGTTCAAGATGCCAGAGGGCCGGCCACAGCAGAGCAGCATGTCGCAGTAAGACGGAAATCTGTCGGTACTGCGCTGTCACCACGCCTTCAGGGAGCGTCCTCTGGCCAAGCTGGACACAGATTTCCGAGCACCCAACAACAAAAGAAAGTGCGCCAAATGCCTGGGCAAGCATGGAGCAAGATACCTGGGCTGTCCGTACCTCCAAAGACATAGAGACGTCTTAAAGCTCGCCATCAACACAAAGACACCATACAATGAAGCAATGCGGAGGTGTGGGACAGCCATGTGTATATCACAAGTTGAAAGAGATCAACTGCAATACCAGATAGACAAGCTGAAGAAGCAGGTCAAGGCACTGCTGACACCGACTCCGACCAGCGACACTGAAAAACTGCTGGTGGAAATAAATGAGATCCAGCAAAACATCAAGCAAGAAGTGGAACATATGACCGAGATGAAGAAGGAAAACGAAGAAATGCTATGAACCATTAAAGCAGAGAGAGAACTGCTGAAAGTTGAAATGGAATTAATCCAAAACAAACCAACAGAAGCCATGCAAGAGAACACAGAAAAGCTGCAAGATGAAACTCAACAAAAGACCGAGCCGGAACCGCAAGCTAAGGCCAGCAGCCCACCACGATGCCCAAGAAATCCAAAAGGGAATCAGTGTCCTGCCGGATCTCTGAAGGCGGCACAGAATACCCACTCGGACCCACCCTGGAGGAGTGCCTAGAATCGGCAAGACTGGAGGAACACAGGTGCCAGGAATTCAGAAGGCGCTGGGAAGAAAAAGAAAAGAAGCCAAGAAACTCAGGAAACCAGTAGTATACCCAGATAGACACTATGACCCTGGCTACAGGTACTATATAGAAGACGGAGAGATCATTCCATGGCTGACCATGGAGGAAGAAATCGAAAGGCAACAGAAACTCAAAATCGAAAGTGAAAAAGGGCGCAAGGAGGACAATGAAAACATCGAAAAGCTACTACAGACAATACACAATAAAGGAGGCAAAAAGACCAAATAAAAAGTCCTTATTCTTCTTCTTCTTTCGTTCGCTTGAAATATGTCTATATCTGCAATGTCGTCTCTTGCATGAATTGAACTGTTTTTTTCAGTTCACACAGTGGTCCATAGAGTTTATCTTCCACTGTCGTCTCTCTAGGCCAGAAGGTTTGCCTGGATATGTTATATTTTGGGCAGTCTTGGAGTATGTGCTCTGCTGTCTGCGACGCCAATCCACATGTGCACATGGCTGTTTCACCAATCTTGAATTTTGTATACATGTGGTTGCGTAATCTATTGTGTCCTGTTCTGAGGCGCAGAATAATGACTTGTTCTGGTCTGTCCATAACGTGGTAGTCATCTTGAGCAGGTTTTGGTGGCTTTCTGACTGATTTGATCATTCTTTTCTTTTGAAAAAAAAAAGTCCTTATAATAAGGACTGCAACCAGTCAAGCCAGACGAGCCAGGAACCTTCACTAATAAAAGAAACCACCAGAGGAGATGGGCACAAAAGACAGCCGCTGACCAACCCCCTCAAGTGACGTCACAGTCCAGGTCTGGACCAACTCGTAAGAGCACACAAGACAAGAATCAGGGTGAATAAACCCACAAAAAACACGGATCTCAACAATAACCGATGCTGAGGAAGCAGGCTAAACGAGACCGACTTTGGAAATTTTGTTTTTGAAAATTTGAACTAGAATTGGAATGTGACTGTTGTGATGTGTATGTGGCTATTGTGATGTGTATATGGCTGTTGTGATGTGTATATGACTGTTGTGGTGAGTATATTGTTGTTGTGATGTGTATATGGCTGTTGTGATGTGTATATGGTTGTTGTGGTGAGTATATTGTTGTTGTGATGTGTATATGGCTGTTGTGATGTGTATATGGCTGTATGGCTGTTGTGATGAGTATACGGCTGTTGTGGTGATTATATGGTTGTTGTGATGTGTATATGGCTGTTGTGGTGAGTATATGGTTTTGTGATGTCTATACAGCTGTTGTGATGTGTATATGGCTGTTGTGGTGAGTATATGGCTGCTGTGGTCAGTATATGGCTGTTGTGGTGAGTATATGGTTCTGTTGTGGTGAGTATATGGCTGTTGTGGTGAGTATACAGCTGTTGTGATGTGTATACGGCTGCTGTGATGTGTATATGGCTGCTGTGATGTGTATACGGCTGTTGTGGTGAGTACATGGCTGTTGTGATGAGTCTGTGGCTGTTTTTGTCTCTCCACGGATGTACAGTTCCAGTACCAGTCTTGCACACCCCACAGATTTCTGAGCGTGGAGAAGGGAAGGAGAGTCCTGCTCTAGCCCCATTGAGATGGCACTTTGGTACTGGGTGGACAGGAAAGTCTCCCCAACAACCTGACCCCAGTAGACACAAGCTGTCTTCAGTGCTCAAATAACCGAATACCTCTGTACTGGAGTTGAGAGATCAAAACTTGTCTTCCAGAGGATTCATGAAGCAAGCAACAAGCAGTGAACACAACACACTGAAACTGATGGAGAACAGGAGAAGAACTGTATACACATAAGTGAAGAATTAACAAAAGAATGTCATCAGAGAAGAACTGTTTACACATGAGTGAAGAATTAACAAAGGACACATCATGACAACACACTGGAGCTGTTGGAGAACAGGAGAAGAACTGTATATACATAAGTGAAGAATTAACAAAAAAATGTCAGAGAAGAACTGTTAACACATGAGTGAAGAATTAACAAAGGACATGAGAAATGCCACCAGAGAGGACAACAACAATAGACACAGACCTTGCCTTGCTCCTTGGCCTCGTGGTACTGCCTCAGGTGCTTGCCATGGCACAACTCGTACGTCCAGTAGCTCTCAATCTGTGCTTGTAAACAACAACAATCTATGCTTGTAAATAACAACAATCCATGCGAGACTGCAGCCTCTACTGTTATGGATAATATTCTGCTCAATCATGAGTTTGTTATAGAGAGAGTGAAAGAGAGATAGAGGGAGAGAGAGACAGGGGGAGGAGGGATAGACAGAGAAAGGGGGGAGAAAGAGAGACAGAGAGAGGGGGAGAGTGGAAGAGGGGGAGAAAGAGGGAGAGGGGGAGAGAGTGGGAGAGGGGGAGAGAGAGAGGGAAAGGGGGAAGAGAGGGAGAGACAGATGACAGAGGGAAAGGAGGGGGAGAGAGACAGAGAACGGGAGACAAAGAGACATAGAGAAACAGAGAGAGAGAGTGGGGAGAGAAACAGTGAAAGTGTGGAGAGAAAGGGAGAGATAGAGAGACAGAGAAACAGAGAGAGAGAGTGGGGAGAGAGACAGAGAAAGCGTGGAAAGACAGGGAGAGACAGAGAGACATAGAGAAACAGAGAGAGTGGGGAGAGAGTGAAAGTGTGGAGAGAAAGAGAGAGACAGAGAGAGGAAGAGAGAGAGGGAAGAGAGAGAGAGCATGAGATACGCACACAACCACATACTTGTAAAGGTATGTGTGTGTATTCCTGCATGTGTAAATGTGTGTGGGCATTGATAACAATGTACACACTTATGTATGAATATTTCACATACACTCCCCCATGCAGTAAACACAACATGAGAGTAGTCCCCCCTTCCACAATCCTTGGCCATCCTTAACTTAAACACATACGCCAAAAACAATACGTTCCACGATTTATTGCCTGGCATGCACACACACACAATAACAAACTAATTGGTGCACAAATTAGCATAATTTGCATTAATAATAATAGACGCTTTACAGTATTTATTATTATAGAAATAGGGTCAAGTTAAGCTGAGTTGAGTTAAGATACTTTACAGTATATATTATTATAGAAATAGAGTCAAGTTGAGCTGAGTTGAGTTAATAACAGATACTTTACTGTATTTATTATTATAGAAATAGTCAAGTTAAGCTGAGTTAAGTTAATAACAGATGCTTTACTGTATTTATTATTATAGAAATAGTCAAGTTGAGCTGAGTTGAGTTAATAATCACCATCACAGTGCTTTGGATATTCCCTTACGTGCTCTATCCTCATCTTCAACAACCAGCACAGAGTCCCAATACTAATAGGACCAGCTGCAATGTGATTGTGTCCATCTGGCCTCTCCTCTTGGAGTACTGAGGGTCAGCCAGGCAGTCTAGTCACTCCCTGCCGAACCTTTCTCTCTGGGCCATGATGATCTATCTGTCACTCCCTGCCGAACCTTTCTCTCTGGGCCATGATGACCTATCTGTCACTCCACACTTTACATATGATCCCGGAGGCCCTGACCACGTCTGTCTTATCATGCACCAAGACCCCACCCACAGGTGCCCACCCAGCCACCCCACCCACAGGTGCCCACCCAGCCACCCCACCCACAGGTGCCCACCCAGCCACCCCACCCACAGGTGCCCACCCAGCCAATCTGTCCGCCTGCTCATTTCCCACCACACCAGCATGTCCTGGGTTACAGATCCAACAGATGCTCCTTATCTCATCTCATCTCATCATGTTCCTCTTGTACCTTGCAGTGTCGAGGTGAAGTATAAACATCGTGAGAGTGCCCATCCATCATCTCATCTCATCATGTTCCTCTTGTACCTTGCAGTGTCAAGGTGAAGTATAAACTTCATGAGAGTGCCCAATTATGGGCTTCATGTATCGATATTCCCATGGACTCTGCTATTCCCTCCGTCCAACATTTACGTGGTCGGCCTCTTCCTCTGTTTCCATCTGGTCTGTACATCATTGCTTGTTGTGGTATGCAGTTGACTGGTAACCTACTTGCATGGCCAAACCATTTGACTTGCTGCTTTCTAATAAAATCTAGTGCTGCTATAACCCCCACTTTAGTCCTGATTTCTTCAATTCTGATCTTATCTCTTCTTGATACGTTGAGTATTCTTCTCAGGAATCTCATTTCTGTTGTTGTGATTTTTCTTTTCTCTTTTTCTCTCAATGTCCAGGTTTGTCATTGGTAGCATAGAGTTGGTAGGAAGATTGTGTTGTAAAGCGCTTTCTTAGTAGTTATTGACACATGTTTGTTCTTTAGTATTGGTGCCATTTGTCCAATGAGTTGATTTGCCTTATTGTACCTATTTTCAATCTCGTCTTCTGATCTGCCATTTGATGATATTATACTTCCTAGGTACTTGAAGCTCTTTACTTGTTTCAAGGGATGTTCGTTTAGGTGAATTGTTGCTGTTTGTTCTTCTTTAGTTATAGTCATTACCTCTGTTTTGCTTGTGCTAATTTTCATGTTATGTTCCCTACACATTTCGTTTAGACTATTCATGTGGTCTTGTAATTCAGCTTCTGATTTTGCTATTTGTGCTTGGTCGTCCGCAAACAGGAGTTCTCTAATGGTTAGATTTGCAGATGGTTCTTCTTCTGTATTCTTGTCATGCGGTATTCTTGCGGGCTCTGTTTGGCTGGTTTCTTTACATATGTTGTCTATATATATTATGAACAAGAGAGGGGGGCTCCTTATCTTTGATGTTTTAATTGAAGCTTGCAACACTGTACAATGCATGCATATTATTATTATAGAAACAACAACTTATTATTTTCAAAACGTTTTCCTGTAGTGAATTTGACTAACACCAGGAAGGTTAACCCGGTCAACAAATGCACGCAGAAGTCGTATGTGTCGGCCTAACGGCGCAAGAACGCAGCTCTGCTGTAAACAGGCACAACGCAATCACATCCGGAAAAAAAACAACTCTGGATGAATGCAGAAGAAGAAGAATTTGACTAACAAAGACAAAATAATAGATTGCAGAATTGACTGCCAGGCATATTCCGCAGCATCTCGTCAGGTGACACTGTTCATCAACAACTAGCACAACAGCCAAGGAGCACATGTCACATTCTGGTAACACTGTTCATCAACAACTTGCATACTCCCCCTGGAGCACATGTCACATTCTGGTAACACTGTTCATCAACAACTTGCATACTCCCCCTGGAGCACATGTCACATTCTGGAAACACTGTTCACCAACAACTTGCATACTCCCCCTGGAGCACATGTCACATTCTGGAAACACTGTTCACCAACAACTTGCATACTCCCCCTGGAGCACATGTCACATTCTGGTAACACTGTTCATCAACAACTTGCATACTCCCCCTGGAGCACATGTCACATTCTGGAAACACTGTTCACCAACAACTTGCATACTCCCCCTGGAGCACATGTCACATTCTGGTAACACTGTTCATCAACAACTTGCATACTCCCTCTGGAGTGCATGTCACTTTCTGGTAACACTATTCACCAACAACTTGCATACTCCCCCTGGAGCACGTCACATTTTGGTAACACTGTTCACCAACAACTTGCATACTTCTTCTGGAGCACATGTCACATTCTGGTAACACTGTTCACCAACAACTTGCATACTCCCCCTGGAGCACATGTCACATTCTGGTAACACTGTTCACCAACAACTTGCATACTCCCCCTGGAGCACGTCACATGCTGATGTAACTACTTGGCAGGAACAATTGTTCCCAAACCGCAGGAGCACATAATATGTGTTCAGAATCACTTGCCTGCACAAGACACCGTCCATTCACATGAATACTCACCCTATATGAGCAGCGACTTTCCCTAAAAAATGGCCTCAACAGTTCGTCAGCCGATGGACCTGTGTAGGTTAGTGCGTCATTCTAAAATCACATCAAATAAGTTAAAGTAATGTGTCTGTACCAAGGACAGTCAAACAAGGTTAAAGTAGTGAGTCTATACCAAGGACAGTCAAAGAAGGTGAAATCAGTGCGTTATGTACCAAGGACAGTCAAACAAGGTGAAAGTAACGTGTCTGTATCTAGGACAGGTCAGAGGGGAAACTCCGGACAGACAAACAGATGTAGTGTTACATATGACGACATATACCAAGTGAATAGTGATCTGTTCCTCTAAATCACGCCCAGGGAACCATATTTGTGCCAAGGGCCATGTGAATATTTATAACATTATGCACTGGCCATACAAAATTATCAACTAAAAAATTTTTTTTTAAATTCGCATATCCTTTACAGGACATCGCTGTCAACATCAGCATCTTTCAGCTGATTGTTGATCTCTTGGCAAGATTACGCTCAGTAGTTTGCCATTGCTTTCTGAGCGGCTGGCTCATTATCCCGCAAGTCATCAGCGCGGGTAGAACCGCTTCCAATTCTCACGCGCTGTGAAACCCTGCGTGGATAAACAGGATTACCAAGAAAGCTGTGTAATCCCTCAACCAGAGACCGGCCAACTAAAAATAAGCCTGCAATATTTGATCAAGCACTGAACTTAACTCTCCCCTAATATAATGCCTGCCCCATGGCAAAGGAGTTATGGATGCAGTTGCGTGATCCAGCATACCTGCGTTTGAAACACAGTTGCAGGCAATTTGGCAGCAGACAGCCTTGTTGGTTTTTTATGAAATGGTATGGGTGCCGGTCGTTCAGAAAGCAATGGTGAACTACTGAACATAAACTTGCCAAAAGATCACAACAGCAAAAAATGCTGGTGTTGACTGCGATGTGCTGTAAAGGATATGCAACTGACTAAATATAATGCTTGGAACTGCTTTTCTTTGGTAAGGCTTGTTTGTGAAATTAGCTGAAAGTTTTTTGTTTTTTTTATTGCGGCCGCTTGCTTTGAACTCAAGTGTAGTCCATACACGTGCTACCACTTCTAGTGCCCTGGACTGATTTTTGCATGTGGATTAGCTTTCCCTATTACCAGTGCCCCTTGCCACCAGGTGAACCCACTCCGACTTCTGAGGTGCTTGTAATGTATGTCCCCAAGTCAAGGACGAGAAGTCAACTTTTCAGTCCAACTGACCGGCGATGTTGATGATGTGGCTTCTTACAACTTCTTTTCCAGGTTTTCATCGGTCACTCTGGAGTGAAGCTGACTCTTTGTGATGATAAGTTTTGAAAATAGCTGCCTGAAGCAGTAAGTTGTTCTGATCACACATACATATTTCAATGCATGTATTCCCAAAGTGGAAAATTCAACATTACTTATGCAATGTTTATAGCACTCAAGTGACTTTGGTTGGGTGAGACCAAATGATTATGCAAATTTTATATGGTCCACAACTCATATAGAGCCCCTAATCTAAACAAACTACATTCTGTATGCTTTAAATATAGTGAAAGTACATTGTGTATGCTTTACATATAGTGAAAGTACATTGTGTATGCTTTATATATAGTGAAAGTACATTGTGTATGCTTTATATATAGTGAAAGTACATTGTGTATGCTTTATATATAGTGAAAGTACATTGTGTATGCTTTATATATAGTGAAAGTACATTGTGTATGCTTTATATATAGTGAAAGTACATTGTGTATGCTTTATATATAGTGAAAGTACATTGTGTATGCTTTATATATAGTGAAAGTACATTGTGTATGCTTTATATATAGTGAAAGTAACATAATCAAACAGGTCAAACAATAGTCTAGGCTACACTGAGGTATCTAATGGGAGATGTTGCACAGAGATAAAGAAATTCATCATCAAAACCAATTATTCTTTTACAGGAATGAGCAACGTCATGAACAACAGAAAAACCCAGGTACAGAAATCTGCTGACTGAAACATTGTATGTGCCCTGTTCTTCTGTATGAATGTGAATGCTGGACAAAGAACAAAATGAATGGTTCACATGAGGAAAAGCCAATCACATGATTTGTTGAATGGTTCACATGAAGAATAGCCAATCACATACAATATGTTGAATGGTTCACATGAAGAATAGCCAATCACATATGATATGTTGAATGGTTCACATGAAGAATAGCCAATCACACATGATATGTTGAATGGTTCACATGAAGAATAGCCAATCACACATGATATGTTGAATGGTTCACATGAAGAATAGTCAATCACACATAATATGGTAATAGGCATACATGAAGACTAGTCAATCAATCACACATGATTTATTAATTAGTACACACGAAAGAATAGTCAGTCACATACAATATGTTGAATAGTTCACATTAAGAATAGCCAATCACATGTGATATATTAACTGGTAGACACGAAGAACAGCCAATCCCACAAAATGTCATGCTTGAGGAAGAAAGAGTTAATATCCCAAGAACAAGTGAATAAATTTAAAGGTGGCAACAAATTATAATTGTGGTGAATATACAGATGTCAATATATTTATGGCAGAGGTACATACAAGAAAAACTGTATACCAGTCTTTGGAATACAAATACTGACGTTACAATACTGAAATAAACTTGGGGCAAGAAAGTTGGACACCTCACCTCCAATGTCTTTAATATTTCTGGTAAAATACAGCGGTAGCGCTCCATGTGATTAGTCGTGATCATCACGTGGCGGTCTCCGAGTAAGTTCACCTAAAATATGAATAATCACATTCATAATATTGTACAATAAAATGTCCGACAAGTCACACCAACTGTTACGGTGCACCCTCCATTTAACATGTACTCATGCAATATTTGCACAGGAAAAACAAGTGCAACATGTAGACACAATGAGTAGGAAACAAATGTTCTTCACTGTTTGCCATGATAATGATATGGCAGATACTTACACATGTGTTCGATATGCATTTATTTCAGTTTGTTTTCTTATGCACTGCATGCTCAAAATATGAGCATAGTACCTCACTCAGTTAAGTGACTTTTTAATATGTTTAGAATGTAGATATAATAGCATCGTTGTGTGCTTTTATGTCCGTGTGCAGACACAGGCTTTCTCGCCACAACGTCCACTCTGTCACTTGTCAATGTTTTCTTGTATACCTGGCCAACTGTGCTGTCCGTGTATACTTATGACACTACATGCTCACAAGTGCATCCAGCTCCATGTTGTCTTGCTGGGTATGTCTGTCTCTGCTCTGACACGATGCATTCTGGCAATGATCACAAACTGCATACATAGTTGTATACATATTTTATGTTCCCTAACAGACATCTAACTGTATGCCTGTCCATAACAAGAATCATAACTTTATATGACAATTCATACATTACTAGATACTGAACATAAACAGTACTGAACTTTTCAAATTTACAATCTCCAAACACTATCAATTAGGGATGCAAATATTTTCAGGTCAGCTGGAGGCGTAAGGAGTTAATTTCCCAAACCGGTCAGTTGGCTTCTCATTCAAAAAACTATTAGTGTTGGAACTCTTCGCTGGCTGCTGAGGATGGGGACGGAGCGCTTATGGGAATGTCCCGAATGCTGTGATGTCGGTTTCTAAATCAATCAATCAAAACACAATGGCAAACTATTGAAGGTAAAATTACGTAGAAAATCTGGGTTGATTGCAACATCCTGCAAAGGGCAAGCAATGTTGTCATGTGGTGATGAAAAGATGCTTGCGCTGGAAGGAACATACGTTGAGAAAACCTGAGAATCAGTTTACGGTTTTCATTTGTTTCTTGTAGGACTTGATCATTGCTTTTTCTGTCTGTCCATGGAATTCTTTGCATTTCCTTAGAAACCACATTTCCACAGCCTTCAGATGTTTTTCAGCTTGTCTGCTCATTGTCCACACTTCACATCCATATAAAAGTACAGGCACTATTTAGCACCTCAACACTCTTTTTCTCGTAGCAATTGACATCTTTTTATTGATCAGTATGTTTTTCATCTTGCAAAAGGCTGCCCTTACCATGGCGAGTCTTGTTCTAATCTCTTCAAGGCATCTCCAATCAGATGTTATGTTATAAATGGGATAAATACAAGTTCTTTCTCTGGAACCCTCGGGGAAACCGAAACAGGGAGAGACATGAAAACTCACGGAGAAGAGAATTAGAGACAGGTGAATATGGGGAAGGCATGGACAGTCTGCTTGAGATAGCAACAGATGGGATGACTTGGATTGAGTGGGTTGAGGATGACCTGGGGTGAGTGGGTTGAGGATGACTTGGGGTGAGTGGGTTGAGGATGACTTGGAGTGAGTGGGTTGAGGATGACTTGGGGTGAGTGGGTTGAGGATGACTTGGGTTGAGGATGACTTGGGGTGAGTGGGTTGAGGATGACTTGGGTTGAGGATGACTTGGGGTGAGTGGGTTGAGGATGACTTGTGGTGAGTGGGTTGAGGATGTCTTGAGGTGAGTGGGTTGAGGATGATTTGTGGTGAGTGGGTTGAGGATGATTTGTGGTGAGTGGGTTGGTAATGACTGGAGTGAGTGGGTTGAGGATGACTTGGGGTGAATGGGTTGTGGATGTCTTGAGGTGAGTGAGTTGAGGATGACTTGGATTGAGTAGTTGAGGATGACTTGAGGCAAGTGGGTTGAGGATGACTTGAGTTGAGTGGGTTGAGGATGACTTGGGTTGAGTGTGTGAGCGGGTTGAGGATGTCTTGAGGTGAGTGGGTTGAGGATGACTTGTGGTGAGTGGGTTGAGGATGATTTGTGGTGAGTGAATTGGTAATGACTGGGATGAGTGGGTTGAGGATGGTTTGGGATGAGTGGGTTGATGACTTGGGGTGAGTGGGATGAGGATGACTTGAGGTGAGTAGGTTGAGAATAACGTGAAGTGAGTGGGTTGAAGATGACTTGAGGTGACTGGGTTGAGGATGAGTTGTGGTGAGTGGGTTGAGGATGTCTTGGGGTGAGTGGGTTGAGGATGTCTTGAGGTGAGTGGGTTAAGGATGACATGAGGTGAGTGGGTTGAAGATGACTTGAGGTGAGTGGGTTGAGGATGTCTTGAGGTGAGTGGGTTGAGAATAACGTGAGGTGAGTGGGTTGAAGATGACTTGAGGTGAGTGGGTTGAGATGTCTTGAGGTGACTGGGTTGAGGATGAGTTGTGGTGAGTGGGTGAGGATGTCTTGGGGTGAGTGGGTTGAGGATGTCTTGAGGTGAGTGGGTTGAGGATGACGTGAGGTGAGTGGGTTGAGTATCACTTGAGGTGAGTGGGTTGAGGATGTCTTGCGGTGAGTGGGTTGAGGATGACTTGAAGTGAGTGGGTTGAAGATGACTTGAGGTGAGTGGGTTGAAAATGACTTGGGTGAGTGGGTTGAGGATGACTTGGGGTGAGTGGGTTGAGGATGACTTGGAGTGAGTGGGTTGAGGATGACTTGGGGTGAGTGGGTTGAGGATGACTTGGGTTGAGGATGACTTGGGGTGAGTGGGTTGAGGATGACTTGGGGTGAGTGGGTTGAGGATGACTTGGGTTGAGGATGACTTGGGGTGAGTGGGTTGAGGATGACTTGTGGTGAGTGGGTTGAGGATGTCTTGAGGTGAGTGGGTTGAGGATGATTTGTAGTGAGTGGGTTGAGGATGATTTGTGGTGAGTGGGTTGGTAATGACTTGGGGTGAATGGGTTGTGGATGTCTTGAGGTGAGTGAGTTGAGGATGACTTGGATTGAGTAGTTGAGGATGACTTGAGGCAAGTGGGTTGAGGATGACTTGAGTTGAGTGGGTTGAGGATGACTTGGGTTGAGGATGACTTGGGTTGAGTGTGTGAGCGGGTTGAGGATGTCTTGAGGTGAGTGGGTTGAGGATGACTTGTGGTGAGTGGGTTGAGGATGATTTGTGGTGAGTGAATTGGTAATGACTGGGATGAGTGGGTTGAGGATGGTTTGGGATGAGTGGGTTGAGGATGACTTGGGGTGAGTGGGATGAGGATGACTTGAGGTGAGTAGGTTGAGAATAACATGAAGTGAGTGGGTTGAAGATGACTTGAGGTGACTGAGTTGAGGATGAGTTGTGGTGAGTGGGTTGAGGATGTCTTGGGGTGAGTGGGTTGAGGATGTCTTGAGGTGAGTGGGTTAAGGATGACATGAGGTGAGTGGGTTGTAGATGACTTGAGGTGAGTGGGTTGAGGATGTCTTGAGGTGAGTGGGTTGAGAATAACGTGAGGTGAGTGGGTTGAGATGTCTTGAGGTGACTGGGTTGAGGATGAGTTGTGGTGAGTGGGTGAGGATGTCTTGGGGTGAGTGGGTTGAGGATGTCTTGAGGTGAGTGGGTTGAGGATGACGTGAGGTGAGTGGGTTGAGTATCACTTGAGGTGAGTGGGTTGAGGATGTCTTGCGGTGAGTGGGTTGAGGATGACTTGAGGTGAGTGGGTTGAAGATGACTTGAGGTGAGTGGGTTGAAAATGACTTGGGTGAGTGGGTTGAGGATGACTTGAGGTGAGTGGGTTGAAGATGTCTTGGGGTGAGTGGGCTGAGGATGACTTGAGGTGAGTGGGTTGAGGATGACTTGTGGTGAGTGGGTTGAAGATGACTTGAGGTGAGTGAGTCAGTTACGTGAGGTGAGTGGGTTGAGGATGACTTGTGGTGAGTGGGTTGGGTTGAGGATGACTTGTGGTGAGTGGGTTGGGTTGAGGATGACTTGAGGTGAGTGGGTTGAAAATGACTTGGGTGAGTGGGTTCAGGATGACTTGGGTTGAGGATGACTTGGGGTGAGTGGGCTGAGGATGACTTGAGGTGAGTGGGTTGAGGATGTCTTGAGGTGAGTGGGTTGAGGATGATTTGTGGTGAGTGGGTTGAGGATGATTTGTGGTGAGTGGGTTGGTAATGACTGGAGTGAGTGGGTTGAGGATGACTTGGGGTGAATGGGTTGTGGATGTCTTGAGGTGAGTGAGTTGAGGATGACTTGGATTGAGTAGTTGAGGATGACTTGAGGCAAGTGGGTTGAGGATGACTTGAGTTGAGTGGGTTGAGGATGACTTGGGTTGAGGATGACTTGGGTTGAGTGTGTGAGCGGGTTGAGGATGTCTTGAGGTGAGTGGGTTGAGGATGACTTGTGGTGAGTGGGTTGAGGATGACTTGTGGTGAGTGAATTGGTAATTACTGGGATGAGTAGGTTGAGGATGGTTTGGGATGAGTGGGTTGAGGATGACTTGGGGTGAGTGGGATGAGGATGACTTGAGGTGAGTAGGTTGAGAATAACGTGAAGTGAGTGGGTTGAAGATGACTTGAGGTGACTGGGTTGAGGATGAGTTGTGGTGAGTGGGTTGAGGACGTCTTGGGGTGAGTGGGTTGAGGATGTCTTGAGGTGAGTGGGTTAAGGATGACATGAGGTGAGTGGGTTGAAGATGACTTGAGGTGAGTGGGTTGAGGATGTCTTGAGGTGAGTGGGTTGAGAATAACGTGAGGTGAGTGGGTTGAAGATGACTTGAGGTGAGTGGGTTGAGATGTCTTGAGGTGACTGGGTTGAGGATGAGTTGTGGTGAGTGGGTGAGGATGTCTTGGGGTGAGTGGGTTGAGGATGTCTTGAGGTGAGTGGGTTGAGGATGACATGAGGTGAGTGGGTTGAGTATCACTTGAGGTGAGTGGGTTGAGGATGTCTTGCGGTGAGTGGGTTGAGGATGACTTGAAGTGAGTGGGTTGAAGATGACTTGAGGTGAGTGGGTTGAAAATGACTTGGGTGAGTGGGTTGAGGATGACTTGGGGTGAGTGGGTTGAGGATGACTTGGAGTGAGTGGGTTGAGGATGACTTGGGGTGAGTGGGTTGAGGATGACTTGGGTTGAGGATGACTTGGGGTGAGTGGGTTGAGGATGACTTGGGGTGAGTGGGTTGAGGATGACTTGGGTTGAGGATGACTTGGGGTGAGTGGGTTGAGGATGACTTGTGGTGAGTGGGTTGAGGATGTCTTGAGGTGAGTGGGTTGAGGATGATTTGTGGTGAGTGGGTTGAGGATGATTTGTGGTGAGTGGGTTGGTAATGACTGGAGTGAATGGGTTGTGGATGTCTTGAGGTGAGTGAGTTGAGGATGATTTGGATTGAGTAGTTGAGGATGACTTGAGGCAAGTGGGTTGAGGATGACTTGAGTTGAGTGGGTTGAGGATGACTTAGGTTGAGGATGACTTGGGTTGAGTGTGTGAGCGGGTTGAGGATGTCTTGAGGTGAGTGGGTTGAGGATGACTTGTGGTGAGTGGGTTGAGGATGATTTGTGGTGAGTGAATTGGTAATGACTGGGATGAGTGGGTTGAGGATGGTTTGGGATGAGTGGGTTGAGGATGACTTGGGGTGAGTGGGATGAGGATGACTTGAGGTGAGTAGGTTGAGAATAACGTGAAGTGAGTGGGTTGAAGATGACTTGAGGTGACTGGGTTGAGGATGAGTTGTGGTGAGTGGGTTGAGGATGTCTTGGGGTGAGTGGGTTGAGGATGTCTTGAGGTGAGTGGGTTAAGGATGACATGAGGTGAGTGGGTTGAAGATGACTTGAGGTGAGTGGGTTGAGGATGTCTTGAGGTGAGTGGGTTGAGAATAACGTGAGGTGAGTGGGTTGAAGATGTCTTGAGGTGACTGGGTTGAGGATGAGTTGTGGTGAGTGGGTGAGGATGTCTTGGGGTGAGTGGGTTGAGGATGTCTTGAGGTGAGTGGGTTGAGGATGACGTGAGGTGAGTGGGTTGAGTATCACTTGAGGTGAGTGGGTTGAGGATGTCTTGCGGTGAGTGGGTTGAGGATGACTTGAGGTGAGTGGGTTGAAGATGACTTGAGGTGAGTGGGTTGAAAATGACTTGGGTGAGTGGGTTGAGGATGACTTGAGGTGAGTGGGTTGAAGATGTCTTGGGGTGAGTGGGCTGAGGATGACTTGAGGTGAGTGGGTTGAAGATGACTTGAGGTGAGTGAGTCAGTTACGTGAGGTGAGTGGGTTGAGGATGACTTGTGGTGAGTGGGTTGGGTTGAGGATGACTTGTGGTGAGTGGGTTGGGTTGAGGATGACTTGAGGTGAGTGGGTTGAAAATGACTTGGGTGAGTGGGTTCAGGATGACTTGAGGTGAGTGGGTTGAAGATGTCTTGAGGTGAGTGGGCTGAGGATGACTTGAGGTGAGTGGGTTGAGGATGACTTGTGGTGAGTGGGTTGAAGATGACTTGAGGTGAGTGAGTCAGTTACTTGAGGTGAGTGCGTTGAGGATGACTTGTGGTGAGTAGATTGAGGATGACTTGTGAGTGGATTGGGTTGAGGTGAGTGGGTTGAGGATGTCTCAAGGTGAGTGGGTTGAGGATGACTTGAGGTGAGTGGGTTGAGGATGACTTGAGGTGAGTGGGTTGAGGATGACTTGTGGTGAGTGGGTTGAAGATGACTTGAGGTGAGTGAGCCAGTTACCTGAGGTGAGTGGGTTGAGGATGACTTGTGGTGAGTGGGTTAAGGATGATGTGAGATGAATGGGCTGAGGATGACTTGTGGTGAGTGGGTTGGTAATGACTTGGGATAGTGGGTTGAGGATGTCTTGAGGTGAGTGGGTTGAGGATGTCTTGAGGTAAGTGAGTTGAGGATGTCTTAAGGTGAGTGGGTTGAGGATGACTTGAGGTGAGTGGGTTGAGGATGACTTGAGGTGAGTGGGTTGAGGATGACTTGAGGTGAGTGGGTTGAAAATGACTTTGGTGAGTGGGTTCAGGATGACTTGAGGTGAGTGGGTTGAGGATGACTTGTGGTGAGTGGGTTGAAGATGACTTGAGGTGAGTGAGTCAGTTACTTGAGGTGAGTGGGTTGAGGATGACTTGTGGTGAGTGGGTTGGGTTGAGGATGACTTGTGGTGAGTGGGTTGGGTTGAGGATGACTTGAGGTGAGTGGGTTGTAATGACTTGGGATAGTGGGTTGAGGATGTCTTGAGGTGAGTGGGTTGAGGATGGGAGTCTTCGTGGCGAAGTGGTCAAGCCGTTTAACTCAGGCTCCAAAGGTTGTGGGTTCGATTCAAGGCCGCATCTTTTGGTTCACGAGTTAAATTTTTCGAAGACTCCTGTGGGTCGTCGCTAGAGCTATGGAGATTGTGCTTTGTGCGACGCTTTCCGCGCTGCGGAAAGAGACCGAGCCATATGGGATAAAGCCCGGTGCAATGAAATCGAACCTGTCGACTTTTAAGTGACTTTAAGTGGTTGAGGATGTTAGGTACTTAATGTATTTGGTATAGTAACATGCTGTACAGATTTGTAACCTAGGAGTAATATTTTTTTGCTTTTTGTTTTGTGTGCATATCATATTTACAGGACACCGCAGTCAACGCCAGCATTTTACTGCTATTGTTGATGTCTTGGCAAGTTTATGTTCAGCAGTTTGCCATTGCTTTCTGAATGACCAGCTCCCTTACAACATGTTAAAACCCAACACAATACGGTCTGCTGCCAAACAGGTCGCAGCTGTTTTGAACGCAGGTAAGCAGAATTATGAATCAGGTCCATAATGCCTTTGCCACGGAGACCGAGACCGGCAGGAGTAATATTCCTTCATTCAGCAGCATGTCCTTTGCAGAACCTCGTTCCCATAACAACCTTCTAGAAAACTTCTCGATCATAAGCAAGATGTCCCATGTCCAATACACCCATCTGGAGATCATTCCGCCACATCCTGCACCCACCTTCTCTTTGGCCTTCCTCTTCCTCTCTTCCAAGGCATATACCCCTCCATTACTGTCCTCTCCAATCTTTCGTGACGTTTCCAGTGACCAAAATATTTCAATTTTCTTTGTTTTATCGTCTTTAATAGCTGACATGCTTCAACATTCAGCTCTTGAAGTGTGGGTGCATTTGTTCTTTTCTTTATCCAAAATATTCTTAGAACTCGTCTACAACATTTATATTCAAAGGCATTTATGCGCTTTTCAGCTTGGTTAGTAAGTGTCCAGTTCTCACTGGTTTTTTTGTGTGTGTGTGCATATCCTATTTATAGGACATTGCAGTCAACACCAGCATTTTTCAGCTGCTGTTGATGTCTTGGCAAGTTTTACGTTCATTGTTTTCTGAATGACCGGCTCACATACCTTTCCATAAGAAACTAATGTGATGCAATCCATTGCCAAATCTCGCGCAGCTGTGTTTCGTACGTGAGTATACGGGGTTATGAACAGCTTCCTTAACCCCTTCGCCAGGGAGACTACCTACTATAGACAATAATCCCTTTCAAATTAATTTCCAAAATGTGGCTGATTTGGTCACAGGATTATTAATCTAAGGCTTGGGATGGGTCGTAATTATAATAATTAATATAACTTCACTTATGAGGTTGATTGATAGGGGATTGATAGGGAACAATGACCGACTGACCGTATATTTGAGCAAGGGAGATTTTGTCACAACGCATTCTCTGAACACTGCTGAAAGTACATGGCTATATTGTACTATGATATATTTATATGCTTTCAACTTAAGGCAGCTGCTAGTTCTTTGTTGTTATTTCCAATTTATTTATAATCCCGTTTCCTGTGTTTATGACTATATTATATTGAGTTTGCAGTTTTACCGAAGTATTCTCAAAATAACTATTACTATTGACTTATCTGATATAATCAAGAAATTGTGTCCGTGTGTACTGGACATTATTATTTAGTTTCTGTTGTAAATCTCCAAGTTTGAAGTTGTGTGACTGTGCTCACCTCTTCTCCATTGAGATCCAGAGGTCCATGCCATTTGATTGTAAACAATTTGCTGTCCATGAACGGGTCGAAGCTCGACTCAGTGACGACTGCGAAAAGTTGCACCAATAACAGCACATAGGCTGGTTTGACAGCGAGACCCCGATCCATATTATAACAACAGTTGTAGCCAGACACTAAAGAAACAAGTCTATGTGGCTGGCTGGCCCCGAGATGAGGGGAACACGGCGAAAGTCTACGTGTAAGCTGGACACCATTTCTGCCGGGACGTGATCTCTCACGCAGGAGAGCTCTCACTGGCTTCTCACAGCAGACGTGTTAACGGGCGCTACACAAGGACACGGATGAGGTGCCTTACAAGGAAGGGATGCAGGATGATGAAAGAGATATGGAATAGAAAGAAAAAGCATAGAGATGAAAGAGAGCAACCCGGCCAGGAATGCATCAGTCTTACGCGCAAAGAAACGAGAACAATTTATACCTCACTATGAACCACCACAATTATAACCAAGGCCCCTCTGCCGTGCGTCCACCTTGACGAGGTAGAGGGGCTTGAGCGTTCCAATGACCCCAAGAGCTATGCCGACGGTAGCACAGCTACTGGTAGGGTCACCCATGTCGGACAGGTCAAGGGAGAGGGACCAGACGAAGTGACGCACAAACCTGCTGCCTTGTAGGTAGACTGGGGACAGTCAAAGGCTAGGGAAAGCATCCCGAACAAATGCTTGTCGAAATCGGATGTACTGAGCCACAGGCTTGACAAAGAAGTGCAACGTAACTTTATCATTTCATGATGCCACAGATGAAAATTAATCGTTATGGTGCTAATCCCGTGAAGTCCCATCAGGCGGTGATAGTGCCGGGCCCCCTGCCTCGAGGGGGTCCACCCATGACTACTGGTGGTCACCTTCCCCTGTGCTGTGGAGTCAAGGCACAGAGGAGTAGGTTAAGAGCTATTGACAAAACACCCCGGACACTCAACATACTACAATGGAATGCAGAAGGAGTTTATAACAAGAAAGCCTCCCTAACACAGCGTCTTCATAAAGATAGAATAGATGTGGCATGCATTCAAGAGACACACCTCAACGCCAATCGCACATTTTCAGTCGAGGGATATCAGGCCACACGTTTCGACCGCGAAGGACACAAAGGAGGAGTTGTAATACTTACACGAAATACAATACCTTGCAGGGAAGTATCTGTGATCTCTGACAACCAAACGGAAATTATAGGTGTTGATATAATGATAAAGGACGTGAAAATAAGAATTTACAATCTATATAGCCCGGCAGATAAGGATCTTACACTCTCAAACATGGAAATAACTGACACAAATTGCATTGTTGTCGGAGACTTTAATAGCCGTTCAGAAAGATGGGGATACCCAGATACTGACAAAAGAGGAGATGAAGTGGAGGACTGGGAAATAGACTCAAATCTCCATCTACTTAACAAAGCGGATGACACACCGAGCTTCTACTCCAGAAGATGGATTACCACTTCTACTCCAGACTTAGCTTTCTGCACAGGAGACACCCTCCACAAAATCGATCGCCATGTGCTTGACCAATTAGCAGGTAGTGACCACAGACCAATCAAGCTTGTAATAAATATGGAGTATGTTCCACAGGAGCAAAAGCCTTTGCCCCGTTGGAATTACAAACGAGCAGATTGGGACAGATTTGCCATACTAACAGACAAATATTGTGAAAACGTAAATACACGATATGGCAACATGAAGCAAATGGTGGAAAGTCTAAACAGAGCAATAATACAGGCGGCCACTGAGTCTATTCCAAGAGGAGCAAGGAAAAATTACAAACCATACTGGACTGAAGAACTACAATTTTTGGAGGACAAAGTTGAAGATGCTAGGAAGACCGCAGAGAGAGAACAAACAACTGAAGCGAACATCTCTCTCAAAGCCATCTCAGCAAAATATAAAAGAACAGTAAATCAAACAACAAGAGATTGTTGGAGGAAAAAAACAGAAAACCTGAATTTTGATAGGGATGGAAACAATCTATGGAAACTAGTGAAAGCCATGAACAATGAAGGACCTAGAAACAAACAAATAACATTGATATTACAGCCGAACAGAAGAAAGCAATCAAAGATAAACAGATACATCATACATATACAGAGACAGCAGCAGAATATATGATGGCAAATCTAACAATGGAAGAAATGGAACAGGCAATGAATACCCTAAAAAAGAAGACATCACCAGGAAAGGATGGAATCACAAATGAAATGCTAATAGGACTAGGCACTAAGGCAAAAAAGAAACTACTAGCAGTCCTAAATTACCGCTGGAAGAGGGGAATAGTCCCACAGGCATGGAAGGAAGCTATACTAATACCAGTCCCAAAGAAAGGAAAAGACCTGGAAGAACCACATGGCTATCGACCTATCAGTCTTCTTAGCTGTGTAGGAAAATTAATGGAACGCATTATCAATGGCAGGCTAACATGGCATCTGGAAGAAAACCAACTCTTAACACCTCACCAAGCAGGATTCAGAAAGTACAGATCTACTGAAGATCAAATAACCTATATAGCTCAGGAAATAGAGGATGCCTTCCAAGAGAAAAAGCACACACTAGCAGTCTGGATAGATTTAGAAAAAGCATTTGATAAAGTATGGAAGGAAGGACTGAAAGTAAAACTGCAAAAAATGCATGTTTGCAGGAAAATGTACAAATGGATCAGCCACTACCTTGAGAACAGAACTGCCAGGACAAAAGTACAAGGACAAACCAACAAAATGATGCTGTTGGAGCAAGGTGTCCCCCAAGGAGGAGTTCTTTCACCAACATTATTCCTAGCATATATAAACGACATCACGGAAAATTTCCAGCCAGAGTACACACATCATCCTTTGCAGATGACCTAGCCATATGGACATCTGAAGAATATATTAGTACAGCTAACAGCAGAATACAGCAAGCCCTATTAGCGCTAGAGGACTGGTCAAAATCATGGCTAGTGAAGATAAGTGAGGAGAAAACAACATGCACAGTGTTCTCCCTCTCAACTAAAACTCAGCAACCTAAGCTGGTATTGAATGGAAAAATATTGCGCCATGAAGAAAATCCAAACTATCTAGGAGTCACCTTTGATCGTCGCCTGACATGGAAGACACAGGTTGAGAAAAATCGAACAAGAGCAAGGCAAAGAATGGCAATCATGAAAAAGCTTGCTGGTACAACATGGGGAGCAGATGAGAAAGTTCTCAAGAAGTTATATACTGGACGGGTGAGGCCAGTACTGGAATATGGCATTGCAGCTTGGGCAACAGCAGCTAAGTCAAACTTTAACAAAATAAGTAGAGTCCAAAACCAAGGAATGCGAATCATAACTGGAAGCCTGAAGACAACGCCTATTAATGAATTAGAAAAGATAACTTGTTTACAACCAATGCAGGATAGAAGAGATAGCAGAGCCCAGCAACAAGCAGAAAAATTTAGAAGATTGACAGACCACCCTATGTACAACAGATTTAATGGTTTTGGAATGGGAAGACTGAAGCGTAGCAACTTTGTAGAAACTGCAAAACGAAGGATTAGGTCAGATCCTGTTCTTAACATATCAACAGTCAAGCCCATACACAATGCACACAAGTTCCCAGCTTGGAGACAGCAGCAACTGCCTGAGATGATAGAAAACATTCCTGGTATTGAGAAAAAGAACACTCAGCATGAAACCGAAAGAAGAGAAATAACCCTAAACTACATAAAAGAACATTACCCAAGCAGGAATTGGACCCATGCATATACAGATGGATCAGCCAAAAATTCAATAGAGAATGGAGGAGGAGGAATTCTCCTAAATTTAAAAAATGGAGCGAAAAAAACACATTCAATGGCAACTGGAAAATTTTCAAGTAACTTCAAAGCGGAGGTAGAGGCTCTGAAAACTGCAGCAGAAATGCTCCTGATGGAGGAAAATAAAGAGAAGCAAATAGCTATCTTCACAGATGCAAAGTCAGCTGTCTCAATACTGAAGAGCAATAACAGCACAGAACTAACTGACCTAAGAGCAGCACTCCATGGTCTATGCCAGAAATCCAAAAAAGTTGTAATACAGTGGATCCCATCACATTGCAGTATACCTGGAAACGAAGAGGCTGACAGACTGGCAAAAGAGGGCGGACGACTACCACAGCCTGACATAGACATAACCTATAATGAGGCAAAGAGGTTGATAAAAAGCACTTATAGAACCAAATGGGAATCAGAGCATCCAGGCCATCAGAAGGATGATGCTTATTACAAACTCGACCGAAGAGAACAAGTAGCAATCTTCAGACTCCGCACAGGACATAACAGGCTGAAATACCACTTGTTCAATAAACTAAAGATAGGAGATACCGATGAATGTAATTGTAGAACTGGAAAAATGACAGCAAAACATTTGCTGCAGGATTGCCCAACGTATGCAGAACAGAGAAAGATATTTTGGCCCACACCTGCTTCATTTGAGGACAAGCTCTATGGAGATATCAACAAGCTAAAGTTGACCGCAGATTACTTTAACTATATACAGGTTGACATTTAAAGGTGCATGAAGACCCAGAGGCATGAAATGGAATATTGCTTGGATAGCAAATCCATTACGTGGAAAGTCCAAATCAAAAGCCCATTGTGTGGGCTTCATAAAAGGTGGAAAAGTGTCCTAGTGGCACGAAATGGAATATTGCTTGGATAGCAAATCCATTACGTGGAAAGTCCGAATCAAAAGCCCACTGTGTGGGCTTCATAAAAGGTGGAAAAGTGTCCTAGTGGCACGAAATGGAATATTGCTTGGATAGCAAATCCATTACGTGGAAAGTCTGAATCAAAAGCCCACTGTGTGGGCTTCATAAAAGGTGGAAAAGTGTCCTAGTGGCACAAAATGGAATATTGCTTGGCTAGCAAATCCATTACATGGAAAGTCCGAATCGAAAGCTCACTGTGTGGATGTCATCTGCAGACTGCATACTTCTGGTTTCCGGAAGAACAGCCTATGGTGAACGGAAGGCCCAATATACGGAAGTGAGGCTAAGCAGCCATGTGCAGGACGTGACGATTCCTTGGGTGAGCCCAGTACCAGAGCGCTATGTATCGGCTCTGCAAGTATGGAAGCCTCCTTGGATGGCGGGGAATGCCCATGGTCTGCCCCTGCCTTCCCTTGAGGGCTGACCAGGATCTTTGGCTGTTCTATATGGACCAGCTGGGATGGGGGATAACACCACAACAGTGAGAGTCAAACGTCCTAAGAAACCCCCGGGAAGGTTAACCCGGTCAACAAATGCCCGCAGAAGTCGGATGTGTCGGCCTAACGGCGCAAGAAGGCAGCTCTGCTGTAAACAGGCACAACGCAATCACATCCGAAAAAAACTCCGGATGAACGAAGAAGAAGAAGAAGATAACCAAAGCCACTGAGGCTGGTTGAACGAGGTGGAAAGTTTTTTTTTCTTTCTACAAAACGGATCGGATGCCTTACAAGTTTAAAAAGGCGTTAAAAGGCAAGATTATCGACTTCACTGCAGCAGGTTTTATCTCATAAGTCTCGGTCTCTTCCCGTATGGCGGCCATACAAAGCACGGATCCGTAACTCCAGCGACGACTCCCAGAGGTCTCCTGGAAAACTGCACTCTCAATCCGAACGATGTAGTCCAGAATCGAACCCATAATCTTCGGAGCGCGATCCAGGCGACGTAAATGCTTGGCTACGGAGACTCCTGCCTTAGAAGAGTGGCGGGAGTAGCCGGGGGAGATAGAACTTTTTGTTTTTTATATCCCTTACATGACGTTGCAGTCATGTCAGGGTCTTAAACTTGGCTCGCTAACCTAACACATGTGAGACAGTACAAGTACAACGTGATTTGACGTAAGACTCAACGACACACCGTTCAATGGATTTATTCACATATCAAATACAGAACGATGATCACAACAATATATACTTGATACTTCAATACACTTACATCCACAATACAGCTCACAAGTCTAACTCTCAAGATGTCCAGACACTCGACTTTCAGCACAGAAAACCACACAACGCCTTTCTCTCATCATGCGTCCGTCCAAGTCCGTGTCCCAGAGCTGTCTGCCGCTAGTTCGCAACTTGCCTCCCACCTGAGGTGGCTTCACGAGGCATGCATGCGTCTTGCGTCGTCCTTGCCTGACCGCTGGTCGCTCGTCAGCCAGCAATCTTGCAGGCAGGTAACTATCACTCGCCTGGCGGCGTAACGAAGTTGCTGCATCCCTACTGGGAGCTAAGTCGCCTGGCGGGCGTAACGATGTCACTGCATCACTGTACCCTTTCTGGACTCTGACAGTCAACATCAGTATATTTCAGCTGCTCTTGGTGTACTAGGCAAGATTACGCTCAGTAGTTTTTGAGCGACCGGCTCACATAGCTCCGTAAGTTACCAACATGGCGAGAACCGCTACCGATTCTCGCGCAGGTTACGTTACTCACGAGAATATACGGGATTACGGAGAAAAACGTAAATCCCTAGGCCAGGGAGACTAGAACTAGCAACGAGGAAATTAGAAGAGTTGCGGGAGTAGCTGGGAGAGAATTAACTAGCAACTAGGAAATTAGATGAGTTATGGGAGAAACTGGGAGAGATAGAACTATAGCAACGAGGAAATTAGAAGAGTGGCGGGAGTAGCTGGGGAAGTTAGAAATAAAAAGCAACGAGGAAATTAGAGGAGTTGCGGGAGTAGCTGGAAAATTTGGAAAAATGAGGAATAGATGAAGAAGAAGAAAAGGAGAATGAAAAAGAAAAAGGGGGAGAAGAAGAAGAAGAAGAAGTAGTAGTAGTAGTAGTAGTAGTAGTAGTAGTAGTAGTAGTAGTAGTAGTAGTAGTAGTAGTGGTAGTAGTAGTAGTAGTGGTAGTAGTAGTAGTAGTAGTAGTAGTAATAGTAGTAATAGTAGTAGAACAAGATGAAGAAGAAGAAAGAGAGAGGAATGAACATCAGTGCCATCAGAACGTCAGACTCAGAAACCAGAAGCAACAACAGAAGCGGACAGAAGGGACACAACTCTCATGAAAGAGATTGTCTCCCATTGTTGTTGCTGCAAGTCTGAGACAGAGATCGTTGACCAAGAACCAGTCACAAAGTCACAGCTGTCTCGGTCTTGTCATCATGGCTGTTATCGAGACGGAGGTTTTTGTCTGCAATAACAGTATGATTAATGCAGACATTTATGACTTATGGCTGAAAGGGTGTTCAGGTATTTGGAACCTTCCAAAACATTTAATGATTTATTTAATGAATGTTATTATTGTTAATCAAAGTAAAGTTAGTCGCGGTTCCAACTTCATGTCAACGGGTCGTCCCCATATTGCTCTGTTCCTGTGTCAGAGCAATTTATTTAATAATAGCATAGCAGTGAATTAGCAGTTTGACTTATAAAGTAAACTTTAAACTTAATGGAGGCTCTAATTGCTCTATTCGCAATAGAATTGCGGGACGTAACATTATTAATATTAAACAAACATTTCACAGCGTCTGCACACTAGTCAATGTTAGTTTGAGCCATTAAGAAGGTGGTTAATTTAAATAGGAATGTTCACTGTTGCAAGTTTAATTCTGCTGAATTCTCCCAAATTTTTTAATGAATCACCCTTCTTCTTATTTCTGTCTGTTCTTCTGGCATCCCGTTTTTAAAGTTTTATTTTTACATTACGTTAGTCCTGTTTAAATATCAAGAATAATTTTCCAGAACTGGTATCCCCAATACAAATAACGATTCCTACAAATAATTGTGTCCCCAGGCAAGTTCAAGAATGGTTAACTTTCGTTTCTGTACACTTACTGTTACCAGACATCCATGTTTGTTTACGTTACTGTCCTCCTATGTATGTCCTGATAATTCTGGTCCAAGCTGACAGTAATATGCTTCAATCATCACACTTTATTCACGTGCTTCGAGTTTCTCAGTTTTATATTTTAGTTCCTAATGTTTAATATTTTTACATATTTGCTGAAAATGAAAAAAAAAAAAATTTACTTCCCAGACGAGGAATCGAACCTCATGTGACAGGCGGAGACACTTACCACTATGCTACTGATGACACGTTAACCATCCATCCATCCATCATGTGCCATGCCGGTAAGCGTGGGTGGTCATGTTCTGCCATCTCACTCGATCACCAGAGTCGTGGATCAGCTCCGTGTTTCTGTCTCGACCATGCCACAAGGCCAAGCCATCCAGGTACTTGCTTCTAGGTCTTCCCCTTGGTCTGTTCCCCTCGATCTTACCAGTTGTCACCAAATTCTCCAATCCATTTCTTCTCATAACATGCCCAAAAAATTTTGACTGTCTACGTCTAATTTCTCTAATCAATTTACGATCTTCATTTGTTTCTTGAAGGACTTGTTCATTGGTCTTTCTGGCTGTCCATGGTATTCTTTGCATTTTCCTCAGAAACCACATCTCTACAGCCATCAGATGTTTTTCAGCCTGACTGCTCATTGTCCACGCTTCACATCCATATAAAAGTACAGGTTCAATGTAGCATCTCAACACTCTTTTTCTCATTTCAATTGACATCTTTTTATTGGTCAATATGTTTTTCATCTTGCTAAAGGCTACTTCTGCCATGGCGATTCTTGTTCTAATCTCTTCAAGGCATCTCCCATCAGATGTTATTACTGTTCCGAGATAATTGTACCTGCTCACTTGTTGAAGAATATTCCCATTTACTTGTATATTACATTGTGGTATTTCGTCCTTCCTAGTGACGACCATAATCTGTGTCTTTTTACAATTTAATTCTAACCCTAGTTGTTCACTGTGTGTAACAATCGCATCTACTAAATTTTGCAGGTCCTGTTCATTGTCTGCAATCAAGACTGTATCATCTGCATATCTAATGTTATTGATGCATCGTCCCCCAATGTTGATTCCTTCCATATCTTCAATATTTCTGAAAATACTTTCACTGTACAGGGAAAACAGATCTGGAGACATTACACATCCCTGTCTCACACCCCTTTTAATAGGCTGATATTGGCTTACTTCATTATCAACTCTTATGGCAGCTTGTTGTTTCCAATATATGTTTTTTACAAGTCTAAGATCTTTTCCATCAATTTGTAGATCTTCAAGCATCCTTATCATGTTGACATGTCTCACTTTATCAAAAGCCTTTGTGTAGTCAATAAAGCAAAGGTGTAGATCTTTGTTTACTTCTATAGAACGTTCAATTATGTATCTCAGTATATACACAGCATTTACTGTACCCTTGCCTTCCACAAACCCACATTGTTCTTCTCCTATTTCAGGTTGTATTTTCCTCCTAACTCTTTGCATGATAATTCTTAGCAAAATCTTCGTGATGTGACTAATTATACTAATTGTTCGATGTTGATCACATTCCAAGGCTCCTGATTTCTTTGGGATTGCAATAAATACAGAATTACATAACTCCTGAGGTATATTTCCAGTATCATATATTGTATTAAGCAGACTGGTAACTTTATCTATTCCATATTCTTCTAAAGCATTAATTATTTCTGTTGTGACGCTGTCTGAACCGGGGGTCTTGCCAGATTTCATATGGTTAAGCGCATTCTGAACCTCCTTCTTTAAAATTGCTGGTCCTTCATTATTATTTTGGACATCATACTGTTCGTCTCTGTTATCGTCATAAAGGTTTTTCACATAATCTGACCATTCATGTAAGATCTGATCTTTTTCTATTATGACTCTTCCATCTTTTGTCTTTAGGCAGCCTGCTGATGTACATGTTCTTTGATTAGTAAGCTCCTGAATTCTTTTGTGCATTAGTTTCGCATTGTTACTGTTGTGTTGTTTTTCAATTTCTCTGCAATTTTTCTCAAGCCATGTTTCTTTTGCCTCCTTACATAAGGTTCTCACTTTTCTTTGAATTTCTTCATATTTGGCAGGATTATGTTTGTTCTGTCTTCTTGTTTCCATTAGTTGTAAAATTTCTTCAGTAATCCATGTCTTACTACCCACTTTCTTTACTTTTGGAATAGTTTTTTCTGCTGCGCAACTGATTGAATTCTTCATCGTTTCCCATTGATCATCTACATCTTGAAACAGGATCTCTAGATCAGACAATATATCAAATTTGTTCTTTACTTCTATGTTAAAATTATCTTGTATTTCTTTGTCAGTTTTCAGTTTGCACAAGTCATATTTAGGGTTTCCTGCTGTATACTTGACTTTCTTTAACTTTACCCTCAATGTGCCTGTAATTAATCTGTGATCACTGTAACAGTCTGCATTTGGAACTGTTTTTACGACTGTTAACGCATTCGAAACCTTTTGCTAATCAGGATGTAATCTATCTGGTTTTAATCCTGCTGTCTGGACTCCTCCATGTCCATAATCTTCTAGGATGCTGTTTAAACCAGGTGTTTCCTACAACCATTTCTTGTTCTTTTGCCCATTCTACAAGTCTGTATCCTCTTTCATTTCTCTCTCCCAAACCATGGTTGCCTACACTGCATCCATCGCCTTGCTGTCCTATTTTTGCGTTGAAATCACCCATTATGATATTTATTTCTGATTTTTTGCAGTTCTTCAAAGCAGACTCCACGTCATTATAAAATTCCTCTATGCTTTCTTCACTGCTTTCACTTGTTGGGGCATATACTTGAATGACATTTATTTTAAAAGGTCTTCCGTTTAATTTTACTAATAGGACTCTGTCTGACACAGCATGATATCCTTTGACAGAATTTGATGTTTGCTTATCTAATATAATGGCTACACCTCTTTGCTGTTCTTCTCCCCCAGAGTAAATAATCTTACAATCCTCTCCTGTCCTTATCCCTGCTCCTTTCCATCTCGTTTCCGATACTCCTAATATGTTAATCTTCTCTCTCCCCATTTCTTTTTTGATATTTTCTAATTTTCCATCTGCATTCATTGTTCTAACGTTCCAAGTTCCTACTTTCAATGATATTAATCTGTTGCACCTAGTAGCCTGTTGACGGTCTGGAGTCACCTGGTGCGCATGACTATCCCTACCGGGCGAGGCTGCTCCTATGGAGCACCCATTTACGCCGTTTCTCTGATTAACGATGATTTCACACAACATGATTTTCTTGGTATCTGTAAAGAAGGTAGTTTGCCATTGCTTTCCTTCCTAGCAGTGACCATACTGGTCAGTGACCGTAGCCATTGTCTCCTCAAAATAGAGATCCTCTGCCTACCGTCGTGAAGGTGGAGACCATAACCTACAACTATCTGTTGGCTGCTCTCCATCTTCATCCACCACCTGCACCCATGGCTTCACATAACCCTGATCGGGGGGCTAAACGGGCACTCCACCTTGCCCAAGGGTGTCCCGTAGGCTAGCGGAGGGAAGGAGGCGCCTTACTTCTCCTTTGATAGGGGATACCCCTACCCCGCTACCCCGACACGTTAACAAATCAACAAAAATTTATAATATAGCTACACGCATAGGAATAATCACGTGACCTACTTCTACTGCAAATATAATTTTTCTCTATTCGCAATTCTATTGTGAATAGTCACTTCGTAAACTTAAATGAAGTTGTTTGGCCGGCGTCACAGACAGCAGAGCACATACTCCAAGACTGCCCAAACTGCAACATATTCAGGCAAACCTTCTGGCCTAGAGAGGCGACAGTAGAAGATAAACTCTATGGACCGCTGAGTGAACTAAAAAAAGACTGTTACTGTTAGATTCATACAAGAGACAACATTGCAGTTATAGTATAGTATAGACATATTTCAAGCGAATGAAAGAAGAAGAGGAAGCAGTTTGAAGTTTGTCACAAGTTTGATGTTTGTGTGTAACCCTTAGCCACTTACTAAGCAATCCTAGACCTTAAACTTAAAGTACACTATGCATTCTGATCATGTTGATCAAATTAGATATTTACTAATGAGACCATCACAGATAGATAGACCTTGAAAAACCAAATCCAACGGTACCTCAATGATGCCTGTATATGTCAGTTCTAAGTGGAGATATTCACATTTGAGTATTGAGATCTTGAACAAAGAGTTTTTCAGCATTTTGCTCACCCGGCAGCTCTCCTTTGTGTTCCAGTCCTTGTGACAGCTGAAATGGTCAAATTTTGGCTTCATACTACTATCTTTTTTGTTTTTAAACGAACATCTTAGCAACCATATGTCATTGTGATCGGGGCAGTGAGTCCTAACTGCTCATGTCATCTATTTTTAGATATGATGTGTCGCGACCTAATTAGCTATTAAAAATAACCACTAATTAATTACAAATTCATAATTACCCTGTGTGTTATTAATGTGCAGTTAGCGAGGTAGGGGTATCCTCTATCAAAGGAGATGTAAGACGCCTCCTCCCCTCTGCCGTGCGTCCACCTTGACGAGGTAGAGGGGCTTGAGCGTTCCAATGACCCCAAGAGCTATGCCGACGGTAGCACAGCTACTGGTAGGGTCACCCATGTCGGACAGGTCAAGGGAGAGGGACCAGACGAAGTGACGCACAAACCTGCTGCCTTGTAGGTAGACTGGGGACAGTCAAAGGCTAGGGAAAGCATCCCGAACAAATGCTTGTCGAAATCGGATGTACTGAGCCACAGGCTTGACAAAGAAGTGCAACGTAACTTTATCATTTCATGATGCCACAGATGAAAATAAATCGTTATGGTGCTAATCCCGTGAAGTCCCATCAGGCGATGATAGTGCCGGGCCCCCTGCCTCGAGGGGGTCCACCCATGACTACTGTGGTCACCTTCCCCTGTGCTGTGGAGTCAAGGCACAGAGGGGTGGTTAAAATTATTTACAAAAAACCCCGGCACTCAAAATATACATGGAAAGCGAAGGGTTTATAAAAAGAAGCCTCCCTAAAAACCCGGGGGGGTTTTCCCCCCCCCCCCTTCCCCCTTTAAAGGGAT
>JACEFZ010011501.1:0-60936 GCA_014155875.1 Cepaea nemoralis
AATTTAAAACAAAAAATTTGTTTTGTTTTCTGATTTCATGCATGCAGGAACAACATTGTCAACAGCTGCTGGAGAGACGACCCCAGTTCGCGACCCACCTTCGTACAGCTGTGTCAGGAGCTGGAGCAGCTTCTAGAGGCCGAGGTGGAGTATGTGGACCTGGATCAGATGAACGACCACGAGTACTCAACCCTCGATGGGCTGGAAGATTAATTCCCGAGATGGTTGTCTGACATTCCTGGGCAGTCCAGATCTCTGTGACGTCACTGACTGTTTGCCACACTTGGACATATACCGTTATAAATGTACGATGCTGATAATAATAATAATAATAATAATAAGTCTTTATTTTCAAAGGGTTAAGAATTGGGCACGCAGGCCCGTCTGACATTCTGCCCTTCTTCTCTATTTCCTCTCATACATTCTTTCATTCAACATCACTTATGAAGCAACTTTTGACAACAAAAGAACATTAAAACGCATGAAAAATAATCAATAACAAATGACTCACTGAGGCAGTGTTTAACATGGGCATTATAAATACCTAAGGAGGGTGTAACGTGCCATACATAAGGGAATGTTTTTTGGCTAGTTGTCGTTTGAGATAAGTTACCATTATTGTCTTTTTTGTGTTATTTGTTATGGGGGCATGTAGTCTGTACTAAGGTAGTGTTCAAACAGGTTGCGAATGTATGTATCATGATTGGTGGTGTCTTTGATTTCTTGTGGAAGATTGTTCCACAACTGAGCGGCAGAGTATGCTAAGCTTGTTTTATATAAGTCTATCCTAGGTTTAGGGACATGAAGTATATTTAGTCGTTCGCTATGTCTAGCGTTATATTTAAACAATGGCCAAAGGTAGCTTGGAGCATTTTGAAATAGGATTTTGTGAATTAGTTTGGTCTTATTAAAAAGCAGGCGCTTGTGGAGTGGCAGTAACCGGAGACGTTTATATAGGTTAGAATTGTCGGTAAGCTTTTCACCATTAATTAAACGCACTGCCCTTTTCTGGAGTGAATATAGGCGTTTTGTTATTGATTTGGAGCATCCATCCCAGACTGTGGAGCAGTAATCAATATGTGTTTGTATATGAGAAGTATAGAATATCTTTCTTGTGTTTTCGTCAAGGAAATTTTTAATTTTGGCAAGTTGGTATACTTTTTTGGCTATTTGTTTAACTAGAGCATGAACATGTGAGTTAAAAGTTAGATTTTGATCTATGATAACACCCAGTGTCTTGTGCTCGGTGACACTTTCTACAGGCGTGCTGCCAATGTGCAGCTGAAGAGTTCTCTGCGAGTTTAGAGTGTGAAGTCTTTGCCTGGTTCCTATTAACATAGACTTTGTTTTAGTAATGTTAATTTGCATGCGGTTTGCATGACTCCAGTTAACTACACTATTTATTTCCTGTTGCAAGGATAATTCTAGCACATTACGATCAACAGCGTTTGTATATACTGTGCAGTCATCAGCAAATAGATCGCAGGACGACGACAGAGTTAATGGAAGATCATTTATATAAATGGCAAATAATAGAGGGCCAAGAATAGACCCCTGAGGTACTCCAATATTAATGGTAATGGCTTGAGATAAAACTTTATTGTGTGATACTACTTGCTTTCTGTCTAATAAGAATGATTTTATTAATGTCACTATATTAAAACTTACTTTCATTGTTTCTAGTTTTTTAATTAGAATAGTATGATCTATCATATCGAATGCTTTCCTAAAGTCTATAAACACCGCTCCACATAGAGTATTGTTGTTAATATTTTGATGCCAGTTTTCTATCATGTTTGTTAGTGCCGTATGGCAAGAATATTTTGGCCGAAATCCTGACTGGCTGTCAACTATCAGTTTATGGCGAACTAAGTGATCTAGTGTTGTTTTGTTGATGTGCTTTTCTAGCGGTTTGGATAATGAGGATAATATGGAAATTGGTCTATAATTACTCATGAGACGATCGTCTAGAGGACCAGCTTTTAAATGAGGATACACTTTAGCGATTTTAAAGGCTGATGGGAAGTGACCTCTGGTTAGACATTGATTATATATAAAAGTTAGTGACTCGCAGATCGCCGGTGCAGCATGGCGAAGGATCCGACTACTAATTCCATCTAGTCCTGATGAGTTATTGTTTTTTAGATTACGGAGATGAGTAAATACTTCAGTTGTCGTCATTAGCGGTATGTTGGAGGAAATGTGTCCATAGCATTTGTTCTCACAGAATGATGATAATAAAGATATGTCATGAGGCGCATCTGGTATTGCAGCCTTCAGTTGGTTTATGTCGGACTGAAAGTATCTACTGAATTGATCACATGTAACCTGATTTGATGGTAATGATTGTGATGATTTGTGTTTGTTTGTCAAGGTATTAATTGCTTTCCATATATCTTTAGTGTTGGTTTTATCTATTACTATGTTCTTAAAATAGTTTTTCTTTTCCTTCCGAATAACATATTGAACTTTGTTTCTCAGACTACGGTACATAGTTAGATCTCTATTTTTGTGAGCCCTGTCGCGATCTCTCATAAGTTCAACTACCTCCTGTGTGATCCACGGGGGCTTTGTGTGATGTTTAACACGAACTTCCTTAAATGGAACATGTTTATCAAATATACTTAGAAAGGTCTTTAGCCAGTGGTCCAGAGCATCGTCTGGGTCAGGAAGCTGGTAAACATAATCTAGAGATGAGTTGACCAAATCTTGTAAGAAGACGTCTCGATTGAAATTTTTGTAATTTCTGTATTTTATGCTTATATGTTTGTGCTTGGGAGTTTTGGTGCCCCTTTTCGACCACGTGCAACATACTGGATAGTGATCGCTCATTGCATTGATAGGTACACTACATTCGGTGATGTTATCAGCACACGTAGTATAAATATGATCTATAAGTGTTGCAGATGATTTAGTGATTCTAGTGGCTTGTTTGACTAACTGTTGGAAATTATATGACTCTATTATGTTTTCCCATGTTTTGTTTGATTTGTTAGCGTCTATGTTGAAGTCACCTAGCAATATTATTTCCCTAGCATTACTAAAGACTACATCCATCATAGTGGTGAATTTTTCATACCAGATATTTCCTGCACTGGGGTTTCGATAAAGATAGCCAACTACTAGCGGTATGCGATTTTGAAGTTTAACCTCTATCCATACACACTCAATCTCACAGCTTTCAAAGTCTAGCCTGCGGTGGGCGTTAAGCGAGTTGGAAATATAAACTGCAATACCCGTCTCTTGTTTCTGATAGGGATCTCTTCTAATGGTTTTAAAACCTCTGATAGCGATGTCATCATCTGAGATGTTGCCATTTAATCGACTTTCGCTAACGCCAAACATGTGAAAATTTTGATTAAGTATAAGTGATAGTTCGGGCAGCTTCCCTAATAGATGGCATATGTTTACATGCCCGATTCTGAGCCCATTATTCCTGAGCCAGTGTTCGTACTTATTAGACATTTCAACAATGCGTAATCACAAGTTTAAAAGCAAAACACACACACACAAAGTGAATACAACTTACGTCCCTTATTACAAAACACACTCTAAAGTACAGAGAAACAGTAATATCTCTGTAAATATATAAAAATACGTACACAGATCCGTAAGGAAGAGCAGTGAAGACCCCCTCACTCACCGTGAAAACACAATTAGAATTATTATAAAAGCTATACAGCTAAGTACTATCAATTAATATAAAGTCAAAACCAGTCAATGTTTGTAATAACTTATAACCTAATACGTTACTAGATCAAGTTATAACCAAATATGCAGATAAACGTTTAAGGAGAGGCTCTTTCTTGTACCGAGATCCGGTGTAGCTTTGTCCTAAGTTGCTAGTAAATACCAGGTTGTGTTGGTTGTTGGTATAGCGACATTATAAGTGCTTGACGAAGTGTAGCTGGGCTATACCGTGTGAGGTGCAACCATTCTGGATTACAATTAAATGGGTACTGATGATGTCTCATGGGTATGTAATGACTACCAACTAGAGCCTCTGGTTGGTGGCTAACAGGAGGTTGTGCTGGCACGTCGTTGTTGCTGAGAGTCGGATCCTTTCTGGGGAGAATAGGAATCATATCTTCGTAATTATTACCCTCCTGTGTGAAAGACGACGTATTTAACGGACTTGGTGTTGTGGTAGTGTCCCGTCTGGCTTGGATTTCAGGTGCAGTGGTTATGAGTGGTCTGCACACTTCTGTCCTATTTGTACTTGATGTGACGGGAGTATGTCGTCTGGCTTGAGTTTCAGGAGTAGCTAAAAGTGTCCGGCGCGATCCCGTATTGGATGTATGGTATGTCCGTTCTGGATATTTTAAATTCTTGGCGAGAAAACTGGTGCCCAATGTAGATAAATGTATTTGATCCTTGTAAAGACTCTTTTTTGGTGCACCAGCCTGTGAAGTGAATGATGCTGTATTGTTGATGAATTGTATCTTGTTTGAGAACAGAACTTCTGCAACATGTTGTTATTTATGTCAGCTAGACGGCGCTGGTGTCCATAACTCGGTGATATGATGGAGGAGAAGAAAATGGATGAGTTAGGAAAAGTGTGACGTAACCCGTTCAAGAGTGCCAGCAGTTGAGATCCTGTGATTTGTTGATTGTTCATGGTGTCGGTGATGCCAATATGTACGCTTGCCCTTCTGACACTATGATTAACAGCCAACCTGCTAATCTTGTCTGTTAGCCGGTCTACACCAGCCCCAGGCAGTGGGATTATTGAAACAATGTCTTTGTCTGATGTGGCCATCCTGTCGCTGTATAAACCTTTCATTAAGGAATCGCCTAGTATAATATGTGTACAGTCAGGTCGTGCTGTCTGTACATGTTGGTTGTCAGCACGTCTCGACCGTTGTTTCATCCATTTCCGATTTTCAGCAGTCTTTATGTCCCCATGTGGTTCTCCCGATGTATCTTGTTGGCTTGTCTTGCCCGTTTGCAGCATGTTAAAGCACTGTAAGTTTTCTGGTGACTTTTCTTGAAGTACTTCAAACCTATTGCTTATTTTGACGTCAATGGGGTAGACTGCTTGTTGTTGTTTATCTTCGTCTGCACATTGAGGTGTTTGTTGTTTTTTATCTTCCTCTGCGCGTTGAGTTGTTTTCATAGTGATTATCTGTTCTGGGTGGGATTGAGCTTCCCCAAGATTTCCCAAGGATGAAGCGGTTGCTTGAGAATTACATGCTTCTTCGGTTTGGTTTGTAGAGGACGCATTCTGTAAGATTTGAACTGTATTTCTCAGCAGCAAATTTTCGTCTCGCAGGAGTGCGACTTCTGTCTTGAGAGCATTGTAATCACTGCTTATCTTGTTATTTGCTTCAATGTTGGTTGAAACAGTGACAATGAGCGCCTTTAGTGATTGTTCTAGTTCCTCAATGCGCTGTTTACAGTCGCACGAATGTCCATTGATAGTTAAGATGCTATTGTTATCTGAGGCAGGTACTTCTTCAACAATGTCAACATTGGGTTCTATGTTGTTTTGGATACGCTCCATTGGGTATTCAATAGCCAAGAGCGCTGGTGGGTTGGCAGGCCTCGTGTTGATGTTGTCATGTACACTCATCGTATGAGTAGATTCGGTGAATGTCTGTGTCGAGTTTTCAAGTTCAACAAAATCTACTTTTAGCCAGGAATTAATGTTTTCATTACTGCCCTGTGTCATGAGTTTATTTCTACTGCGGTACAAATGTATCGTAATCACTGGCGTCGTAATCAGATCCTCAACGTGGGCCCCGTGCTTATCTTGCCTGTGTTCAATTAGTTCAAGCCTGTAGTAGTTGAGTAGGCAAGTTCGGAATGCCTCATAATAGAGTGTGTTGTTGAAGGAAATAGTAACACACTGTCCTGAGTTGGTGTGTTTGACGACTAGGCCGTTGGGATTTATGCACTTGGATAGCTTATTCTTCACGGCCCTCTCTTTGTTTAGTGTGTAAGTTTTATTGACAGCCGATCGTAAACCTGAGCGAGTCCTTTCACCATTCACTTCCAATACGGAGCACTCTCCTTCCCCTGACATTATTGCATAATATTACGACTAACTAAACTTGAAGAACGCAGCAATCGCATTGTTATCTAGCCACGCCGCGGGCAATTTGAGGTCCCGTGGTTGTATCTGACACGCCTCGTGCACTTGATTGGTTGAAATTTAATAGTGTTCAACTATCACTCGAAATGAATATTAGATATAACCCACATTTTTGCGATAATAAACACTTGTATTAATCTAAAAACTATTTCACCACATCCTCAGAATCACAACGAGCACATTGATATAAAAATCCATGATAGGTGATTCAGCTAGCAGTAATAATAATCCGAGAAGTAAGAAATACAAAAACACGTCTTCACTCTCCGGATTTACTCACATCTAAGCCATTCTCATCTCAACTTGTTCCTCTTGTACCTTGCGGTGTTGAGGTGAAGCATAAACAGCGGGAGAGTGCCCGTTTATGGACTTCATGTATCGAGATTCCCATGGACTCTGCTATTCTCTCTGTCAACCGTTTACATGGTTTACGTCTTCTTCTGGTTCTAGTTGGTCTGTACATCATTTCTTGTTTCATTTTATCTAGCCTCGCTGCCATGGTTTCCCAGTCTACCCCGCGGGGAGGGGAGGTTGACTTGTGTAGTCTGCGGGTCATCGACAGGATACTACTTTTCGCTGTCCACCCTTCCTGAAAGAGATTAGCCGATGTCAACCCTACTAATATTCGTACCAATTCTACCGCTTGAATGATGGCTCCAGCAATGACCGATCATGCTAAGAATTGTTCAACTGTTGCTACCACTGGGAGTAATAATTTCCCTAACACTGCCATGAATACTACTACTACTATAATAATAATAAGAACGCAGACGAACACTCACTTGATAAATACAAACATCGAGTAAAAATGTATTTTTAATTACTGTGGTGTTTTTGAAAATATTGTCGTTCCAAGTTTTGTATTTACCTTTTATGTTGCATGAACTCCGCACAGGGTTAATACAAAACTTGAAACGGCAATATTTTCAAAAACCCCAGTCATTTAAAATACAACCTATACTTCTACTACTACTGCTTCTAATTGATAATGATGATGCTAATACTATTACTACTACTACTACCACTATTACTACTGCTATTACTACTACTACTACTACTACTACTACTACTACTACTACTACTACTACTACTACTACTACTACTACTACTACTACTATTACTACTACTACTACCACTATTACTACTACTACTAGTACCACAACTACTACTACTACTACTACTACTACTACTACTACTACTACTACTACTACTACTACTCCTACTACAACAAATACTATTACACATACTACAAATACTATTGTTACTGCGACTACTAACAAAAACAAATAGTTGCATACCCTTTACAGGACGTTGACATGAACCCCAGTATTTCTTGGCTGTTTGTAATTTACCAGGAAATTTTATTTCAGAATTTTTAAATTGATTTCTGAACGCCCAACTCCTCATACCCTTTGATTCAACGCAATGTGGTCTCCTTCCATATTCCCCGGCGGCTGATATCTAGCCCCTCGACTCGGTGTGTCGGGGCAATGGCCTGCATGCATCACTGTTCCCTCAGCCGTACACGTCACGTGCAATGTAGCCGAAGTATTTCAATTTCTAACACATGATGCTGTTTATGAGGCAGTCGTCTTCCGTGTTCACATCTTGAACCATGTCCGTATTATTCTTCTAATTGGCCCACGATATTCCAGGAACTATTCTGTAACAAATATGTTGGAACGTCCATTTGTTCCGAATTTGAACAACCATTCATTTATAATATATATGATCTTCTGCTGTACCAGAGTGACAATAAGACTATATAAATATCATCATCATCGTCATCAACATCACCATGTGCCATGCCTGCAGTGAAAGTCAGCGGACGTGAGCTGGCAAGATTTCCTCTGTTGCATCTTCACATCTCTTGAAGTTATCTACCCACAGGTAACATTGTCTTCTTCTTCTTCTACTTGTCCCCTCCGCCCTTCCATTCAGCACATCGTTTACTTGGAGCTGTGAACGTTCATACGACCGACGCTCCGTAATTTTCTGACCTGGACCTCGGGGAGCAATGTTTTGGTCAGTCCTAGATTGTGTACTTGGCAGTTTGTTTACATTATTTCTCAGACTATGCTTTATTTTCTTGTATACAACCACATTTCGAAAGTTTCAATTTTGCCCTCTCATAGTTTAATCATTGCCCATGTTCGCGTCTCCCAGGTATATGGTTCTTCTCTTGCCCTCTGTCCCTCAATGGGACTAGGCCCTCAACGAACTCACTCCCAGCCCTCCAATCTTTAGCTATCCCATACAGCTCTGCGCATGTCCTCGCATATTGTTCGTTTCTGTTTCAACTCATCTTCTCCGTAACAGGGTATATGGTGCATGCCCTATATTTATTAGATCAGTCAACACTCGACGAGTGATGTGGTCAATATCAAATAGGCCGCCTTTGCTTCCTAGAAAGTTTCCTCGTGTTTATTTTTGCTTAGGTCGACCTGAGAGTTCAAGTCAAAGAAAACAATAATCGCTTTGACAGGGTTTTAAAGATATGACTACCGTGACGGAAGGTAAGCTTGGTTGCCCTTGAGCTGTCACGACTTTCAGTTACATAATAATAATAATAATATAATAATAATAATAATAATAATAATAATAATAATAATAATAATAATAGCAGTAATAACAACACACTTGGAAGTTACAATGGGCACGGACATACACGAGAGGCACATTGGGAGAATGAGGGGCATCGTCAACACGGAAAAAGCAAAATTAGCCGCAGACCCTGATGCATATGTTGCGTTGAAAATCTGAGCACCAATGGACTCGTCCGGAGTACAAGAATGATACCACAACAGTTTAACTAACTATAACAACAACAGCACGTTGTGCAGCAGGAGCATGCTGGGGTACGTGAAGTGTAATGACTATAACGTTAACTGAGAGTTGAGTTGAGAGAAGAACCGACATCACAACTCTCGGGATATCCCCCATTTGTGTTCCTCCTCATCTGCAACAGCAAGTGAACGGTCTCAATACTAATGGTACCAGTAGCAGTCTGATGATGTGTCCGTCCTGGCCTGTCTTCAGGGTTCTGAGTGTCGACCAGATCCTCTGCTCACTCTTACAGCTCCATTCCCTCCGTGGACGTGATGATCTATCTGTTGTTCCACCCTATAGACACAATCCTAAAGGCTCCCGACTACATCTGCCTTATCAAGCACCAATACCCCACCCACCGGTGTAGACCCAGCTAATCTGTCGGCCTGCTCATTCCCCACCACACCAGCATGTCCTGGGGGAGGGAAAAAAAAAGGGGGGGGGGGGGGTCCAACAGACGCTCTCTACTTTTGATTGCTGAATTGAAACCACTCTGCCCGAAGCATGCCTGCCTTGACGTATCTCTTCATCCTATAGGGTGTAGCTTTAATGACTGTGGGGTGTTTGAACATATTGCTGTTCCAAGTTTTGTATTCACCCTCTGTGAACTCATGCAACATACAAGGTAAATACACAACTTGGAACGGCAATATTTTCAAACACCCCACAGTCATTAAAAATCACCCAGTATGTGAGTCCATTACAATCACGATATGCGTGTGCTGTGTGTCCTCGAGGAAGCGAACTCCGCCGTGACTTCCCCCACCTCCATTCTCTGACTAGATGATGTGGTATCATATGCCAGGCTCTCCTCCACCAAACACCGCCCACCAACCTTCCCGTCAAACCCTAGGCATTTCTTTCACCTCTTAGCACAGAGCCATCCGTTACTAGGTCTGAGTGCATGGAGACATAGGTGGTCAGTCTTTTTCGATCATAGCGAACGTAGAGAACTGATATGGAACCCTAGATGTTTGCCCTCTTTGGTGGTACAGTCGGTCTCATTCTAACTTCTGTAAACATTCCACATTGTTGTTCATTATATGGTATTTATGTTTAAGTTTATATCCAGCAACACGACAATGACACAAGAAAGGGGCATATGTTGACAATGGCATATCTGCCAGCTGATGTATGTTATCGAAGGCATGTGTTCTGGAACTCTCTCTGACTTCTTGCTCGCATTCCCTTGTTGTGAATTCTTTTCTACTTCACTGATTCAGTGTTACACAAACAGTAGGTCTGGACCAACCGTTGTGCACAATCAAATGAACAAGTGTTGTAATGTAAATATCCGCCCACTGAGCATTGAAATTGTGGGAAATACCACAAAACAAATAACACACTGCCCCTAGTATGGCGATATATCCTCCTTCTGTTCAAATGGGAGGTCACATTTGACGATATATTATCATTCAACACTGGATCAGTTAATATTTGTTTAGTTATGTTTAGCCTTCATACATTGTGTTACGTACATATATTTTGGTACACTATTACTGATACATTTATTGTACGCACTCTGTTGATTTATTTGTGGAAACAAAATTGTGATAAATAAAAGAGCTAACATCAACGCATTTCTGAATCCGTGTCATCATTGTCCCAATCATTTGTTTACATGACACCGTCAGCTGTTCAGTCTATTAATGCCTTATTTCGTGATGTGGTAAACCGGCTAGGCACTGGGTGATGATGATGAGAGAAGACATATGTAGGTGTGTCTATTTGACAGTGTCCAGGTATTGTTGTTCCTTCATTGAGGCGTTGTCGTCACGTGGAGGGGGTGGGTTCAGTTTTCATCTTCAGCTCTAGAACGTTCAACGTCTATTTCAGCCTATTGAGTAATCTAATATCTAATTCTGTGCTTCACTTAAATGAGTGCTGATCAATAACTCTGAATTGAGCAGTCATGCTGTTTAATAATGATGCTCCCAGATAAGACCAAGAGAAATGTACAAAAATAAGTAACACATTGCATAATGCTATACTGGTACTTTTATTATAAAAGCATGTTCTAAAGAAGGCACTGATAGATAAGTAATTGACTGTACATTACTGATGACATATAATTCATCGGTGGCATAATTCTCTGCCACTCACATAATTCATTAATGACATATATCTCAGTCACACACATGGACGCGCGCGCGCGCGCGCGCACGCACACACACACACACACGTGTGTGTTGGCAGCCGTGAGAAGATTGCTGACATTCCCTTGTATACCCAACATAAGTGACCTAAATGTTACGGAACAGACTAGGACGCAAAGACAAGGTATCGCAAGATAAGAAATAGGCAGTCTACATTCAAATGTCACTTTATGAGAATATAACAACTGGAGCATTCTGTAGCAACTAGAGCGATTTGTGGACAGAGGTAAAGTAAGGCAGCGAGAGAAGATTTACACAGCCTGATGTCGTTGCAGGAAAGTTGTCATGAGACGAAATGATGCATGCGTTTGGAGATAGTAAGATGCGAAGAAACATGATCGCCCATACCGGATGTCATGACATTTAACGATGGTGATGATATTAAACAAACTAATTTATGATAAATTATAAGTAACAGTGATGCGTATCGACTCCAGACGTCTTCCTCAGTTGCAGGTGTCAATCATGGCTGTGGCATAGGCGGGAGCCAGGCATTACCTGCCAGACCATCTCATTATATTAGCATGGCGCGCCCCACGATGTGCCATAGGGGTTGATGTGACTTCGGTTGACTACCTGTGTTCTGAGAATATATATATATATATATATATATATATATATATATATATATATATATATATATATATATATATATATATATATATATATATATATATATATATTTTTTTTTTTTTCTGTCCATCCGTCCATCCATCCACTCCTCCATCTATCCATGCATTAATCCATCCATCCATACATCAATCCATTTATCCATTCATTCATCCATCCATCCGTTCATCTACCCCTCCATTCATCAATCTATCCATCTGTCCACACATCCATTCATTCATCCATCCATCAATCCAACCATCCATTCATCCATCAGACATCCATCGATCCATCCATTCATCCATCCATTCATCCATCCATTTATCTGTCTGTCCGTCCGACCGTCCGTGTCCGTCTGTTCGTCTGTCTGTCCGTGTGAATGTCTATTTGAATGTCTGTCCGTATGCCTGTCTATCTGTTTGTCTGTATATCCGTCCATCTATCTGTGTGTCTGTATGTCCGCCAACCTGCCTATAAATATTCTGTTCTGCCCATCCATTAACACATCCATTCATTCATCAATCCATCCATCTAATTATCCACCCTCCATTCACCCATCCATCCATACATTCATCTATCCATTCACCCCTCCATCCATCCATCCATCCATCCATACATACATCCTTCCTTCCTTTCATTCATCCATCCATCCCTCCCTCCCTCCATCCATCCATCCATCTATCTATCTATCTATCTATCTATCTATCTATCTATCTATCTATCTATCTATCTATCTATCTATATATCTATCTATCTATCTATCTATCTATCTATCTATCTATCTATCTGTCTATCTATCTATCCAATCACCCACCCATCCATTTACAAATACATCCATTCACGCATTCATCTATCTGTCCATCCATACATCCATACATACATCGTTTTATCCACACATCCACTCATCCATTCATTCATCCATCCGGGCATCCATCCATCCATACATCCATCAATTCTTCCATCCACTCATCCATCTATCCACCCATTCACCCAACCATCCATTCATCTATCCATCCATTCATCCACCTATCCATTCATCCGTCTGTCCGTTCAACTGTCCGTGTCGATCTGTTAGTCCGTCTGTCTGTCTGCGTGTCTGTCTGTGCGCCCACCTGCCTACATTAAAGACGTACTTCGAAGCCTCAGTGACGTATTTTGAGACTCGCCTGCCCGCCCGCATGTCAAGGGTTCGATCCGCGTCCAGGACAGTTCCAACATTTGAACATGAACCTGGTCTCCCAGGAATACCCGCCTACAGTTGTTACCAGAACATGGGCTGGGAAATAAAGGCGGCCTGTGGGACACTGATGACATCACTTACCACAAGCCCTCTGGTCTATACAAATGTGGGTCAGACCACTATTTACCTGATGCTCCTGAGGCGCGTAATGGGTCCGTTACTCACGCACACATACACACACACACACACGCACACACACACACACACACACACATACACACACATTATATATATGTGTCTGTGTTGTGTTATGATGTTGTGAATTGCAGTGTCTTCAATGTACCTATGTTACAGGACTATAGGACAATCTGTGAGTACATATATAAACCTGGTATTTACTTACTTAAACACGCCAACATCAGCAATGCTAACACCATAATAGCCAACGTTACACACATCGCTGACAGCACAATGGTCAAATAGTCTCCTGATGAAGAAAAAACAACAAACAACGTTACAAAGTATGAATTGTAATCACAACAACCTCATTCTAAGCAATGGCAAACTTGGACATTATCCAAATCACACTTACACAAAATCAACACCTGTGAGATGAGATGTTTGAGGACACCTGAAAACTTAACAATCCGAGACCAAGTAAGAAATGATGTTATCAGACAGACAGTGGGATCAACACCTTGTTCCACGTATATTGAAAGACAGATCAAATGGTTCGGCCATCTAGTTAGAATGCAACACCATCTACTAGAACTGGTGCTACCTGAAAGAAGATCTGATACAAGAGCAAGATGCTGTGTTCGGCATTGTGTGGGAGTGTTTGGCATTGTGTGGGAGTGTTTGGCATTGTGTGGGAGTGTTCGGCATTGTGTGGGAGTGTTTGGCATTGTGTGGGAGTGTTTGGCATTGTGTGGGAGTGTTTGGCATTGTGTGGGAGTGTTTGGCATTGTGTGGGAGTGTTCGGCATTGTGTGGGAGTGTTTGGCATTGTGTGGGAGTGTTTGGCATTGTGTGGGAGTGTTCGGCATTGTGTGGGAGTGTTTGGCATTGTGTGGGAGTGTTCGGCATTGTGTGGGAGTGTTTGGCATTGTGTGGGAGTGTTTGGCATTGTGTGGGAGTGTTCGGCATTGTGTGGGAGTGTTTGGCATTGTGTGGGAGTGTTTGGCATTGTGTGGGAGTGTTCGGCATTCTGTGGGAGTGTTTGGCATTGTGTGGGAGTGTTTGGCATTGTTTGTTATTGTTTGGCATTGTGTGTGAGTGTTTGGCATTGTGTGTGAGTGTTTGGCATTGTTTGTTATTGTTTGGCATTGTGTGTGAGTGTTTGGCATTGTGTGCGAGTGTTTGGCATTGTGTGCGAGTGTTTGGCATTGTTTGTTATTGTTTGGCATTATGTGTGAGTGTTTGGCATTGTGTGCGAGTGTTTGGCATTGTGTGCGAGTGTTTGGCATTGTTTGTTATTGTTTGGCATTATGTGGGAGTGTTTGGCATTGTTTGTTATTGTTTGGCATTGTGTGGGAGTGTTTGTCATTGTGTGGGAGTGTTTGGTATTTTGTGTGAGTGTTTGGCATTGTAGTGGTGTTTTTGGCATTGCTTGAAAGTGTTTGGAATTGTTTGAGAGTGTTTGGTAGTGTTTGAACCTGTCTGGAAATGTTTGACATTGTTTTGATGTGTTTGGCATTGTTTGGTGCTGGTTGGCATTGTTTGACAATGTTTACGAGTGCTTTTGCCATTGGTTCCATATATATCTTGGGGATAGTTTTCTCATCTCTCTTTACGAGGATAACTTGCACAAACTATTCTTTATCTGTGAACAGATACTTTTGCTTTGACTATTCCACATATATGTTAAGAAATGGGGATATGTTTGTTGCGCGGTGATTTGTTGGTTGAGAGGTGATTTGTTGGTTGAGCGGTATTTTGTTGTTGTAAAGGGTTTTGTTGTTAGACGGTGTTGTGTTGGTTGATCGGTGTTGTGTTCATTAAGGTGTGTTTTGTTGGTTGAGCGGTGATTTATTGATTCAGCTGTGTTTTGTTGATAGTGTGGTATTTGTTGGTTGAGTGGTGGTTTGTTGATTGAGCGTTGCTTTGCTGGTTGATGGTATTTTGTACACAAGTAAAGTTAGATCTGGAGGTGGACTAGCGAAATGCTGAGTCAGCCATGAGTATATGTTCAGTTATATGGGCTAATCCTTAAGGACCGACATTGCCGTCTCGCTCTACGCTCCTCACCATGTTTCCCACACGTCCCTGCATGTTCATCTATCGACCAGTCATCTCTCACAGTAGAGGAAGGGTTACCTGTAGGAGAAACACGAAATGTAAGAAGAAGAATACGGTTTACGTTCCTTAATTTCTTCACAAGTTGTTATTTTTTTAAATGATAAATAACAAGATTTGACTCACTGACTGGCACCTGGTCATCTTAACAGACGATAGTTTGTTAAATAGAATTATACCTCTCCATAACACAAAGCCTGGGCTGAATTTAGAGACCATGTGATGCCCATACAGCATGATCCTTCTGTCGACCTGCCTAGTTTACTCCAAAGGAAAGGTAACACCAATACATATGGAACAAGACAAGCTTCAGACGCTGCCGGATCAGGAAAGCAATGCTCTAACTCTCCGCTTACCGTAGCTTCGATTAAATCCTACACCAGTTGCCAACCAAGGCTTAGGGTCTGGTCTGCCCTGCCATGACATTTAGTTTTTAGGTTGCCTTTCCTCACAAAAGGGTTAGGCTTGTTCTCTACCAATTGCACTACTCCGTCCGAAGCTTTATGTTAGCACCGAATGTTGGGCGGCGCTTACCAACCCTGACATCCCACATTGTGATGTCATCATCACCCATCACAATATGGGGTGTCAGGGTTGGTAAGCGCAGGCCAACATTCGGTGCTAACATAAAACAGATTGTGCTAGCTAATGTTATATGATAATAGTTAAGTCACATCCGACTGCCATAACCCAAATGAGACTAGGTCAGAAGTTATGGCAGTGTTCAGTAAATGGACACCTGGAACGTGAAAAGTGAATACTTTTCACGCGGCGTGGAAACGCTGGGACTCGCTTCGCGGTCGGCACGAGGCGGATCCTTAAAAGTTACTCTACGTTGGACCGTGGTCAAGAGTGGACCAGGTCGCGTCTCAAGCATGCCAATGGCCTTAAAGGGGTGCCGCGTTGTAGTGTATATGTGTGAAGATAGAACCATTTTATACATGTGTTGAAGAGGTGATATAATTGTGAAAATTTGTCGATATGTGATCACATCCGCACAATAGAGTAAATAACAATTGATTTAGCGTTCTGTTAAGTTTGTATATTTCGTGCAGTGATTCCCAGCATGACAGAGGAGAAAGTGAACGTATACTATTAGTCAGTAACTTGCTGAGGCTGAAAAATCTCAAAGTGAGAGCCTATGAGTCAATCAACGATGTAATGACGTATGCACATTTACAAAGAGCTGGGTTCTGCACAGACGAATGAGCCGAGAAAATAACCACGGTAACGACATAGTATACAAGTAAAGCCGTAGAAGAACAACAGTGGCGATGGAGACATTGAAGCAACAATCACCAGTGTGAAAAGTATAAGTTGCCCTATACGGTGTATTCTATCAACCCTAGTGGTCGAGCTGTACATATACGACGCATTCTGTGCATACAATTGCAGGGTACATTAATGTCCATTCGGATGTCAGTCGCAGCATTAGTACTACAACGTCGACTATATATATATATATATATATATATATAATGTGTGTGTGTGTGTGTGTGTGTGTGTGTGTGTGTGTCCCTCTACGCACATCAGTCGCGCCGTGGCACTGACTAAGACCCAATATTCTTCTAACAGAAATCAGGTAGTACCGTCTACAGTCATACGGTAGTTCAGTCATGTCTGACTGAGATAGGAAGGTATATTGTTAACGGAAATGTAACTAGGAGAGAACCGCATACACGCTCGTGTAATCACACACGCGTACAAGGATATTGTTTTTGGTTGTTTGTTAAAATTTATATCAATAAAGTCGTACAATAGATAAACGAGAAATCAATACAACTGTAAAGTGGAAAAACCAGAAATCAGTAAAGCCGCAGAGTGTTAAAACCATGAATCCATAAAGCTGTACAATGGAGAAACCAGAGATTAATACAACTGTACCGTGGAGAGGGAAAGAAAAGCCTGAAATAAATGGCTTAAAGGCAAAACGTGGATACTTCCAGTCCAATATGGCAGATAGGTGGGTGATCCGTTAAGGCCTTGGAGTGCCATTTGCTTCTGGCCACGGTTTGCTGATGCATGTTACTCATGTGAAGTTGCAGTCCATGGTTCCGTAGTCTAGCTAATGCTTTGAATACTTGGTGCCCTACATCATAGCATAGAAGTGGAATGGCGATGAAACACGTGTCTTACAATGAGGGGACGGTTAGTGTTACCTGCTTCAACTTCAAGATATTCTTTATAGGCAGCCGTGGACTCTGTTTCCTTGCTTGCAGCAGGACTTGAATTCTCTGTGGTGAAGAACCGTATCATTCATTTGCTATATGTGTTAGTTAAATATTACTTACGTGTCTTTTACAGGACGTCCCAGCCAAACCCAACATTGTTTGCATGTTTGTGATTTTCTGGGCAATTTTACGTTCATAATTGTACCGGTGTATTATGAACGCCGACGCTCATACTATTCAAAACAGTGCATTCACCTAGTTGCTATGCAAACAGAAGGACCTCATGTTAAGTGTTAGACTTCCATGGGGATAAAGTACTCTACATTCCAACAATATCAGTGACTATACATATAGTATTTCAGCCAAAGTATTACTACGTATACACTTCATACGATATATAACTCTGTAGTATGCCTCCGACGTGATGCAACGAAATATGCCAGGCAATAAATAATGCAAGATATTGTTGGTGGCTTCTGTATTTAAAGTATATTGAGTGACCTCCCTTAAGGCAAGATGGCATGAAACCTTTCCGTCCGTTAGAGCAAAATGTGTATTTTGTTTTGTTCTGTAGTGTTCCGGCGGTGGAATTCCTCAACAGATTCAAGAGATCAACGAATTTCTATTACCAGCCAGAAAGAAAGATGCCAAATCTGTATAGAATAAGGATATTCTCCTGAACACGGTGTTGTAGCATATACTTGTACACACAACTAACAATCAATCATGGTGTACGAGTTTGTACCATAGGTGAACAGTGTGAACACATGATGCGAGTCAAGTAACGTCCTCCAGCTGCCCCAGTAAACTTTTAACATTTCATTCTTTTAGGAGCAGTCCTGTTTCCACTTCATCGTCAACTTGTGTTCCTACTATTGCCCAAACATTGACTACGCTTATGCCAACATTATCAGCAGAACTCATGTCATCATTATTTGGTTTGGCACAGAGGGTCGAACAAATGGAGGCGTGACCTGGTGATCATCAGTGCTGTCTATCGCTAGCGGGATCTTGGCATCCGTTAGATAGCTTGGGAAATACATTTAACTGACTTTCATGTGGGGGATGAAAACGCAGCACAGAAAGCAACTATTCTTCAAGTCATATACATAGTGTCTGCCACAACTCTACAACAGGATCTGCTGTGGAATTGTCATTGTCATGTTGTTGTGTCAGTACTACAGAGCTGAATGTGTGAAGTAAACAGTGACAATCTGTTTTCAACAGTGACACACCACTATTGTAAAAATGTATGGTTTGGACAAAGATGTATGTTACAATTTCATTATTATAATGACATATGTGACTCTGAGGATAGAAGCTCCTCCTCTGGGTCCCATGTGAGACGGGTTAGTTTGGTCTTGAGTGTCAGTTTGTGAATGAGGCGATCACAGAATGATGCCACTGGCCATGACGATTTACACGATACACGTCTTACACTAGGGCTGTCACGTGCACACAGGACAATACGGTTTGGGATGTATTTGAAACACATCAGTCCGTTTGTGCTTTTCTTAATAGCACGGGATAATTCATGGAACATATGTACGAGAGTAAGTTAATAAGTAAGCCACGAATGACTGTAGAAAAATAACTAAATATGATAACAACTTGAAACCAGTTTATTTTTATACATAAATTGTCCCTTTATTTCTCAATATAATTTCCACCAACATTAATGCACTTATCCCATCGTTTTATCAGTCCTCTCAAACCGGCTGCATATAACTGTGTGCTATGTTTTCATTTACCTGCCATCCCACAGAACTGTGTGACTTACTTATTGACTCGCCGTCGTAACTGTTTCTACCCATCTATGCTCCGCTGTACGGGACAATCATCCATCAGCATAAGCACTGAAAACCCACCTTGGCGGGAGACATTTCGCGAATTACACCGAAGTTTAATATGAAGTGAAAACGTAGTTTCGAAAACAGAGCACGCTGTTCTATACCGTCTGTTTGGGGGGACCGATAAAACGATGACATAAGTGCATCAATGTTGGTGGAAATTATTTTGTTGAGAAATAAAGGAACACTGTATGTATTAAAATAAACTGGTTTCAAGATGTTATCACATTTAGTTATTTTTTCTACAGCCATTTGTGGCTTCCTTATTGACTTCCCCTCGTAGAAACAGGACTGTGTTCCTTGTAGGTCTCAACACAGCGGCATCATACACGAACAAGTCCACCATTGAGGGAGCTATGGCAGCTGACGTGTGTTCCCTGTGTGTCGGGGGAGGTAGATGTGTAGCCTTAAAGCAACGTTCAGTGCTGATATCAGATTACTACTCAACATGTTGTCGCTTCCAAATGGTTGTGGATGGAGACTCAGGGAGTGATGGCCACACATGCAGCAAGACGTGGCCAATTTTCAAGCGCGACGGGTGGAGGCTGCCATTTACTGCTCCATTTGTGCCGCAGAGAGTGGTCATATACGACTTTGAATTTGAAATGCAACGCTTGGGTGTGTTTAGACTAACTACCTTCAGTGCTGATGATACACTTCTGGGTATGTACACAGACCCAAAGAATCGCCTGAAAGTCGATTATATTCCCTGATGTTAGACGGTGCGGTGTCAGGCACGAAGCTTTAACTCATGGGTGGGATGATGGCGTACTCAACTTGTGTGAGGTGCAAGCTTACAGCCACGGAAGAGCTGATGAAGTTGCTACTAAGACTGCAGGCAAGAAAGGTGTAGAAGGTGATGCGTCAGCTGGTGACTCATAGTCACAGGAAACTTCCGGGAGACGTTTTTTGACTTCATCTTAGAAGACTAACGTCTGCTGCTCATGAGATCGCTGATACAACAAGGTGGTGTAAATTGTAGGGAATGCAACATTTGTGGGAATGGGTTTATACCAACAGGGGAAAGAAAGGACAGTTGCTCAACACGTTCAAATATGATGGGGAACAGTTTGTAGAGGTTAATGGCAGAGAAAAACGACACCGAAGATACCATCTGGGCTTTCTCCATGCACTAACACAAGGTGGTGCATTGATTTTGGCTGTGTATTATATTATGAACAATTGGTATATGATAGATATTGTGTTAATTGTTTGTTGTTCCCCGTATACATTTATATAATGTGTTGTTCATCAGGAGGATTGAGGTGTTAGAACCTCTTGTTCCTGGGTAGATGTGGAACATTAGCTATTACAACGGCCCGTCTAGGCGATGGACAACTTTGAAAATAAACTTCCAAGTTTAAGGTGGACCAACCTACCGAGGACTGAATGACATCTTGTGAGTTGTTTATGAACGTGGAACGTCTGGTATGCGGGCGGGGCGGCGATAATCGTATCGACTCCTGATGGATATCCCATGTCCCTTCCCTAGCAGGCAGGCCGAGTGACCGGTTAGTTCCTGCCTTTAAATCAAACCAACTATGGAAAATGAAATGAATTATCACCGGAGCAACGGAGTGCGTGCTTTGTGATCGATACTTTTGACAACAGCCAGCGGGGAGAACATGAAGTGGAGGAGAAGAGGTAGGGGAGACGAGGGAAGGAAAAGGAAGAAGAGGGCTGGAGCAAGAAGGTGTGGGACTAAAACGGATCGTTTGGGACTAAACAAAATGTACGGGTTGGGTTTTGGAATTGCCGTAGTGCAAAGCAACGAGGACTAATACTGCAGAAACTGGTCTACAATTTTGATGTTCTGATGTTACAAGAACTGAATACAAACTCTTTTAAGTGCCCTGGCTATACATGTTACATCAACCCAACGGGGCAGGCTCTAGTGGTCAAGGATGGTTTAAAGCCTTCGATACTGGTTATGAGTGGGTGGGGTTAGAAACGTAAAGAAGTTCAGGGAATGCAGATTAAACTTTGAAGATGCAGCTGGGATCTAATAAATATATATGTAAGTGGGGAATCTTTCGTAAGCAGAGAGAGTTGGAACTGGTTGAAAGATTCAGCGGATACCCATGGTTCCAGGTATCTGATATGTGGTGACTTCAATGCTCGCGCCAAGGAGTGGGACAGGTCGGGAGAGAACAGGCAGAGTACTTCTCTCACTGAGGTTTTGCTTGAGACGGATGTGGCCTGTCTAAATTAGGGAGACCAACTAGGCGAGCAATGAGACCCTGTGATGCAGGTCCGCATGGCCGAATGGGTAAAAATGCCTTTTTATTAAACATCCCTTGTGCTGATTCCGAGGTAAGAGGTTCAACCCCTACAACGGACAACTGGACTTAAATGTTGACCTGTCGTCCTTGGCTTGGGGACGTAAATTAGAAGTACCTGTGAAGTTGGAGTAGGTTCGCCTGATGGCCAGGGCCACTATTAATAGGAAAAGCTAATCCACACGCACAATTAAGTCTAATACTACTGTAAATAGTGTGTATGGACTACGCTTGAGTTCAAAGCGATCGAGCGCAAAAAATTAAAAAATACAAATAAAAATGAGACCTGGGAACCCTGACACGGCCATCGACCTGGCACTTGTATCCCAAGAGGCGGCATCAGAAATAACATGGAGCGTCCTTGGAGACCATAGAAGCGACCACCTACCCTGCTCTGTACTGATACCAAAGTCCAGCACAGTTAGGGCTATAGGAGACCCTAAAGCATTCAGTTATGATTGCGACCAATCTTCGTTTTAGATCACAGAGAAGATCTAAACCAACAAGAAGAATCTTTACCCAACTACAATGGTGGACACCAGAGTCGAGAATTCATGGAGGGAAAAGAGGGCGGCCATAAGAAATTGGCAGAGGGTGCGGAGAGCAAGAAATTCAGTTAACACAGAATTGGAGGAGGATGAACAGTGTCAAAAAACCAAAAAAAAAAGTAAAAGTGCAGGATTTTAAACTCCAGGCAGCAGAGGCAAAAAGAATCAAGTGGGAACAGTTTGTAAATGAAGTCGGCGGGGATATGACATTGGGTAAATTATGGAAGTTGTGCCGGCAGATGAAGAGACAGGTGATGCCTGGTACACATGGTACCGTTTATGATAACAACAACCGACCTTGACAACTTACCAGGACAGAGGGGAAGATTTTCTTGCGCGATTTTTAAAACAGACTGATCAGAAGGATAGAGCTGTCAGAGATATAGTGAGAGAAGCCTTGTCACCGGCCACATGGAAGGAGGACTGTGAGGTTAAAGTGGTGGAAATTAGACGGGTACTGGAGAGGGCTAAAGACACAGCGTCAGGCCGTGTCTGGTGAGGTACACCCATGTGAGTAACATGAAGGATGGGGACTTGGAGGAGATGGCTCTTTGTTTCAACCTAAGCATGAATAAGGCGGAAATACCCCAGGATTGGTTGCACAACTACCAGGTACAATTCCTAAAGCCAGATAAGGAACACTCCAGACGTAATGGATACCGAATCATAACCATGCAAAACACCTTTGGTAAATTCCTCAAAAAGATAGTAGCTCCAGCAACATTTGGAAAGTCGTAATCTTCTTCCCCAAGGACTCGGTAGTTACCGGCCTGGGAAGGACTCCTGGGCCAATACGGCTACTTTTGAACTTGATGTCAATTAGGGCTTCCAGGATAAACAAGAGACACTGACGGTAGCTCCTGACCTGGAGGATGCGTATAACAGGGTCAGGTATGATCGTTTGATATACACACTGTTGGACATGGAGATCTGCCCTTTCCTTGTTAGACAGGTTGCGGCGGTCCTTTATGATCGTAAGGTTGCACTGCGCATGGCTACCTGGACTTCTGACCCCTGTGCTATTACACCTGGTTTGCCACAGGGATCTGCCTTGTCCCCAGTGCTCTTTAATGTCTACACCAGCAAAGTCGAAGCTACTGAGACACCAGGTGTTGGTAGAATCTTGACATTTGCAGATGATGTGCTGGTGCACAGACAGGGCAGAGACAGTGAAAGTTTGTCTGCAGACTTACGGATGGCAGTAAACAGGGTGGCAGAGCGGTGCAGGGACGCAGGTGCCGTTATAAACCCAGACAAGGTTGTGTGGTACTCCATGGATAACTGGATTGTGAATACAGATGTCACATTATTGTATTGAACGGGTGTCCTCTTAGCAGAGAGAGTAAATTGAAGTACTTCCGTATCACCTACTATAGGTATATGTCTTTTGAGATCATGTAAGGGCTTTGGTGGTGAAGGCTGGTAGGCAACTTAATGCACTGAAGGCGATGGCAGCAACCAAGGTCGAGCCGAGGGTGCTTTACAGGCTTTTTCAGCAGTTAATAATTTCAGTCACTGAGTATTGTTTGGGGCTGCTCACAGTATCAAAGAGCCAGTTTGAAAGGTTGGAGCGCATACAAAATGCGGCAATGCGGGCGATTCTGGGGTGCATAAAGGACACGCCAATTATATGCATGAAGCATATCCTGGCGCTAACAACAATGGCGAATAGGCATAGGGTCCTTCAGGGCAAATGGTACCTGAGAATTGCTGCAGATAGGAATCACCCCCTGTATGAAGACATGGATCTGGTCAAGGGTCAAAGGCTAAGGCAAGGGAAGTCCTGGATGGCACAGGCGGAAATATCTATACGACAGGTGTGTGATCTAGAGACCGTCAATCGTGAAAAAGAGAGGACTGAAGTACCGGCAGATGAGACGGACTGGCGCAATGTAATAGTGATGCTGGGTCGTGAGTGCAGAGAATGGCCAGCGGGCTGCACAGAGTTTGAAGTGCAACAACTGATCCAGAGAAATACACATCAAGGTGACATAGTGATCTATACTGATGGGTCAGTGGTGAGAAACAGAAGGAGTGGTTGGAGTTTTATTGCGAAGGCTAATGGACGATTCTTCAAAAAGGAGTATGGCATATGAGGCTACGACCTCCAACATGATAATGGAGGCGGAAGCAGTCACAGCTGCATTCCGTTGGTTAGAGGAGACCACTGCAACACACATTGTCTTCATCACGGACTCAAGGAGTATGTTTAGTAAGGTGAAGTAAGGAATGTTTCGTGTGGAATGGCTCACCTAGATTCAGAGGTCACAAATTATGAGAACTGTATGAATATGTTCGTCCTGGTCATGCGGGAGTGCTAGGGAATGAACAGGCTGAAAGGCTGGCAGGAAATGCACATCTTGGTGGTATATTACCTATGGACAAAGGAGAGGTGGTTGCGCATCTGTGGGACCAGGTGGAGAAGGTGGAGGAACATATTGAGAACCCGTATGGTGAAAGGATGAGTTTGCGGGAGATTGGCAGCGGTTCTGGTAATAATATGTTTTGCATATCCATTACAGGACATCGCTGTCAACATCAGCATCTTTCAGCTGATTGTTGATTTCTTGGCAAGATTACTCTCAGCAGTTTACCATTGCTTTCTGAGCGACCGGCTCCATACTCTGATAAGTCACTAGCGCGACTCGAACCGCTTCCAATTATCGTGCGCTCACGTCAACCACGAGAGTATTCGGGGTTACGGAGAAAGCTGCTAACCCCTCGGCCAGGGAGACCAGCAGCGTTTCTGGTAGAATCTCAAAACTGAGAGTGAAGACCAGGAGAACTTTCAATCAGATAGCTGTGGCAACGATTAGTAGTGTGAATCTTCGCTGGCTGTTGAACGAGGGGACGGAGCGCGTATATAAATGTCCCGAGTGCAGGATTTCAGTTCTTAGCTCAGCTCAACTAAACTCTGAGTTTAAAGATAACGTGAATGCCTAAGAACACAAGGAAAGGAACCTACAAATCTAATTTACATTGTTCAATGTGTAAATGTTATGAAGAGAGAGTTACCAGTCATTGTATAGTATCCACTCCTGATTCAGTATCAGCCACATTAGTTGACACTCCACATAAGTTTTGCGGCCGGCGTCATGTCGTCCACATCAGCCGTGGAGTAGTGGTTGGTCAAAATATGGCTCTCGCATCATAAGTCTAGTAGCTTTAAAGGGTGGAATAGGGTCGTATACTGTGCGTCGTCTCATTTAATATTAGCTCATCTCATCCCATCTTAGCTCATTTAATCTTATCTCACCTCATCTCATCACATATCATTGTTACATCATCTCATCTCATTACATCTCATTGTTTCATCATCTCATCTCATCACATCTCATCGTTGGAGTGTGTGTTTATGGATAGGGGATGTGTTGGTTGGTGGGGATGTGTGTGAGGGATATGTGTATGGGTGGGGAGATGTGTGTGTGTGTGTGTGTGTGTGGGGATGTGTGTATGGGTGGGGGTACGTGGTTAAGTGATGTATGGTTAAGGGATGTGTGGTTGAGGGACAGGTGGGTGGAGAATGTGTGGGTGGGTGGAGGATGGTTGGAGTGTATGTAGGTTCGGAGATGGTGGGGGTGTGTGGATGGGTTCGGGATGTGTGGGTGGGAGGGAGATTGTGTGCGTCGGTGCGGGATTTGTGTGTGGGTGGGTGCAGGGTGTGTGACGTGGTGGGGAGATTTGTGTGTGGTTGGGGGATGTGTGTTTGGCTGGGTGGTCGGCGGTGTATGGGTGAATGAGGGTATGAGGGTGGGTGATTGTTTGTGGGTTATCGGAGTGGTGGAGGATATGCGTGTCGGTGGGGTGATGTGTGTGGTTTGGGGATGTGTTGGTGGGGGCATATATGTGTTCCTGGGGTGTGTGGGGATAGGTGGGTGATGTGGGTGTGGGGATGTGTGGTGGGTGGGAGATGTGGGTGTGGGGGATGTGTGGTGGGTGGGAGATGTGTGTGTGTGGGTGGGGAGATGTATAGGTGTGGGGATGAGTGGATGGGTGGGGGAATGTATGCGTGACTGAGGTGTGTGTGGGTTGGTGGGTGGGGAATGTGTGGGTGGATGGGGGATGTGTGGGTGGATGGGGATGTGTGAATGGGAGGGGATGTGACTCATAACATGGTAATATGCATTGGTTATGGTTACAAAATTCATTTGACAATGTTTTTTTTTTTCCTATGTGAATGTAATATGCACAATTGATGAACGAAAGATGAGTGATTGGAAGGGCCGAATGTAAGACGGGCCTGCGTGCCCAATTTGATACCCTTTGAAAATAAAGTTCGTTCGTTCGTTCATTGTTTCATCATCTCACCACATCTCATCTCATTATGTCATCTCATCTCATCGTATCTCAACATCTCATGTCATCTAATCTCATCATCTCATCTCATCTCATTGTCTCACCATCTCATCTAATCTCATCACATCTCATTATCTCATCTCATTGTCTCATCATCTCATCTCATCAACCTCATATCATCATCTCATCTCATCTCATCTAGTTCCTCTTGTACCTTGCGGTGTCAATGTGAAGCATGAACAGCGGGAGAATGTCCGTTTATGGACGTCAAAAATGGGATTGCCATGGCCTAATTTATTCCTATACTGTACAACATTTTAAAACTTCAACTGTCCTTATTTGTAATTCTTATTTTCAACTTTTCATCGCGTATACGGTGCCGATCACTGAACAACAGTTGGACGGGAGGGGTAGGACTCTGTCATTCGTTGACGACATCCTCGTGTATAGACAGGGTCGAGATAGACAGGCGGTTGCCAATGATATGCAGGGCGAACTAGATCGAATTTCCTCATGGTGTGCTGATGCCGATGCCCTTCTCAACCCTGCAAAGGCAACGGTTACATGGTTCTCACTAAACAACCATATTGTGAAAACAGACCTGCCGGCAGTAAGAATGGATGGGAGCAGTTTGAGTAGAAACCAGTCAATGGCATATCTTGGCGTGAGGCTTGACCGTAGCCTGTCCTTCAGAGATCATGTCGATTATGTCATAACGAAGGCTCTAAAAGGTTTGTCAGCAATGAGAGTCATGGCGACTGCCAATATCGAGCAAAGACTGCTAATACTTCTGTTCCAAGGACTTGTACTTTCACGCATCGAGTATGCCCTGGCCATCCTCACTGTCAACCCTACACAGATTGGAAGACTCGAAAAGGTACAAAACGAAGCCATGCGCATCATTTTGGGCTGCACGAGAGACACCAGCTGTGTAGCAATGAGATACCTCCTTGACTTCCCGACAATGGAACACAGGATCAAGATCTGGAGAGCTCGTGCATACTTAAAAATAAGTGCAGATGAGCAGCACCCTCTGCATGACGCTATATTCAGAGAAAAGGGTGACAGGCTAAAGAGGGGCAAATCATGGATGGGTCGGGCGGAAGATGTCGTCAGACAGGTCTGCAGTCTTACCAGTATCAACCCCGGCAAGGAATGGGTGCCGGTGCCTCCAGCTTTTAAGTGCACTTTCTCCTGCATTATCACACTCGACAGACGGTGCAGAGAGCAGAACCCTGCCGCTGTCAATGCAGAGGTTAACGCGCTCATCTATGAACACTCAGATAGCCCCGAAGTGCTCATCTATACAGATGGATCTGTTGTAAAGCAGCAGAGAAGTGCGTGGGCATTTACAGCCCGTTCAGCGGGCCGAACCGTTCAAGAATCCAGTGGTGCCCACTCTATGACCACGAGCAGCATGACGATGGAGGTGATGGCAGTTACACAGGCTTTCATATGGCTGGAATCACAGCATTATACCAACGTGTGTGTACTAAGTGATTCAATGAGCATGATTCAGAAGGTCGAAGCTGGATCTGTACGTAGACAGTGGACTGAATCGCTGCGGAAGTCTGTTGTCCGTAAAGTCACCTTCATCTTCGTCCCGGGACATGCGGGAGTCGAGGGAAATGAACGAGCTGACAAACTGGCTGGCTCTGCACCCCCTGTAGATGGCCAGCCCATGGATCGTGCCGATGTTATTAACGTCCTTAAAGATTTGGCGAGAACAGAGGATTTTGACGTCAGTGAATCCACATCGCTGTCCAGGATGAAAGACCTGGGAGTAAGAATCGGCACAGGCCAGACGCGAGAGGTACATCGGGAAAACGAGGTGCCTCGTCAACCAACACAGAACTGGCACTATTAGCCACCGGACGCTGATGCATATGCTGGGGGGAGGATCTGAGCATCTATGGACATGTCCGGAGTGCAACGAAGATACCCCAACTGATAACTGATAACTGACTGATAACTGAATTCTTATTTGTGGGGTTTGTAATTTTTCTATTTTTAGGGGTAGGGGGTTGTCTCCAACTGAATAAGTTGCTAGTGTACCGAAAAGTTTAGTGTGTGTGTGTGTGTGGGTGGGTTGGTGTGTGTGTGTGTGTGTGTGGGTGTGTGTGTGTGTGTGTGTGTGCGTGTGTGTACGAGCTTATACTGCAGGGTATACAACATATCTATTGTTGCATCAACTGTTGTTGTATGTCTGACACCTTGAAACCCTTATGAAGTGTCGGCTCAATGTTATTTGCCGCCTTTTTCTTCTCTTCCTCCATTTACCTCAGTGAAGTGTTGGATGGTGGTGTAAAGATCGCTTATGTGCTCTTTCCAATACCCTTTGTAAGTTGGCATTTATTTCTCTAAGGTTGGTTTTGATACAATAACTCCATCTTTTGCGTGGTCTTTCCCTTGTTCTGTATCCATTCTTCAGTGTGGCTCCTAGTGGCAGAATGTTATCAGGGCATTCTTGTGAGGTGGCCAAACTATTTAATTTGTTGTTCTGTAATCAATTGGATGACTGGTTTCAGAGGTTGCCCTGATTTACTTTCCTCCTTCTATCTCTGACGGTTACTCCAGCAGCTCTATTAAGGCATCTCATCTCTGTTGGTAAGATTTGGCGCTCATTAGTTGCAGTAAGCGTCCATGTTTGACGTTGGTAGCATTAATTTCGGACCAACAATAATTTTTATAAGATTATGTGACCTGCCTGGAGACTGAAAAAGTACAGAAATGACAACGCCTTGACATTACACTATTTAACTAGCATGTCACCACTCACCGGGGCTACTGATTGTAGCAAGAGACACAGAATGTAATACACGATATTCACCCACCATGTACATATAATTACAGCCGAAAGTTTGATTCCCAGTTGGGTTGTAGTTGATTAGAACTATGTCCAAGAACATGGTAGCTTCGTTTCTGTTGAGTAGAGGAAGTACACTGGTCAGTTAAGACAGAAAATACAGGTGTTCATCTATTCATGTCTCTCTTTCATACTGATATAAAACTTGCACACGCTGGATTATGTAGCGACCAAAGCAACTTACTCAGAATAAAAGAAATATACAAACACTAATCGCTGCAAACAGAAATATGATGATATAAGACAGTATGATCATTAGTACAGAAATGTGCATGTAACCTGAAATGAGAGCGTGCTTTATGTGCACCATTTTTAAAATCATGCCCCTCCACAAATTACGATCTCCGACGGCATGGATCAATTCGTGTGTTGACTCCCTTCTGTGCCATGACACAAGACTGTCAACATGTTTCTCTCGTTGTCTACCTCTATCTCTCTTTTCACAAATCTTTCCATTGCTCACATGTTTCAGTTTTTGTATTCTCATAATATGTCAATGCGACTTAGCCTCCTCCAAAATATCCAGATTGCACATTTTGGCTGTCAAGGGAATTTTCAGCATTCTTCTATAAAACCACATCTCCAATGCTACCGTGGATTTCTCGACGTTTTACCAATAATCAAGTTTGTGTAGCCGCATGTTAGAACTGGCTCTATGTAACACGCAAGAATTCGTTTTCTAACTACCAATGACAAGGACTTTCATCAAAACATGTGTTTTCATTTGATGTAACTTGTTTGTGCTATTCTGTTCATTATCTCTGTGATGCATCTTCCATATCATGTTATCCGTATATATTTAAGGACTGCGTTGTTTCGAGGTATGGTGTGCGTCTCGAGTACTGGAGATCCCGGGTTCAAGCCCCGGTGATCACCGGGATTTTTTCTCGTGGACTTCTAGTAATAAACTTTCCCTTGGTCTCTGGGTAGTGAGATCGGACGTCCGTGTGTATTGTTGCGCACGTAAAACATCCCGCATGTAAGACGGGCCTGCGTGCCCAATTTGTTACCCTTTCAAAATAAAGTCCGTTCGTTCGTTCGTTCGTTCCCTTGGTAGTTGGAAATCGAAAAAGAGTAGCCTAACGGCGCTGCCCGGGCAAAATTTCGAGTTAAAAATCTACCCAAAGTATTTCCGGATCCTCGCCGTTGCTGCGGAGTTCGTGTATTCAGCTGAGTTTCTCCAGACTCAGGATTGAGTTAGGAGGAGAACAGACCACTTATGGGTTTCACCCGTGTGCCGTGATATTGATCCATCAACTAAACTAAACTAGTTATCCGTATGCCCAGTTACCTGAATTTATGCACTTGCCCCAAAATAACGTCATTTACTTTAATTGCACATTTAGGCACAGTCTGTTTCTTTGATATCACCATGACTTCTGCCTTTCTGTTATTCAAACTAAGTCTCATTTCTTTTTTTCACTTTCTACAACACTGTATCTATCATTTCCTATAGTTCCTTCTAACTTGTTGCTATAAATACGGTGTCATCAGCAAAACGCTAGTTATCTATATTATGTTTACCATCCAGGATCCCTAATATGCGCAGGTGATGTTCTCGTATAAAAGACTGCAGCTGATACTGGACAACCTGACAGTTGGTGCACGAAGATTAAGCTGTCATTAACCCAGATAAGGCATTTGTCTTGTGGTGCTCTCTGGACAATAGGATTGTTAATGATGACCTCCCAGACCCCACAATAAATGGTAGAAATGTGAAAGAGAACGCAGACCGAAATACCTGTGAATAACAAGTGATAGAAACCTGTCCGTTAGGGATCATGTTGAAGTGGTGGCTACACAGTATCAGAAGGGGCTCAATGCACTGAAGTGTATGGCAGCAAGGGACATGGAGCAGAAAATGCTATTCACATTTTTTCAGCACTTGATCATGTCAGTGGTAGAGTATGGACTAGGAATACTTACTGTCACCAAGAGTCAGCTCGTGAAACTAGAGCGCATACAGAATGCAGCCATGAGGGTGATTCTGGGGTGTACAAAGGACACCCGAATAGTGTGTATGCGATACATCCTGGCATTGCCGACCATTGCAGACAGACTCAAGTTGTTGCAGGCGCGGTCATACCTCAAGGTAGCTGAGGACAAGAAAAGAATCCTGTATGATTCTCTGGTTGCAGTCAAGGGCCACATGCTGCTAAGAGGAAGGTCATGGATGGTTCAGGCAGCAGATACAATCAGGGAGGTCATTTGAGAAGATTGGCAGAGGTAAGGAGTGGGTCCTAGTGCCGAATAGAAATTCAGACCGTGGGGTTATAATCACATTGGGACGTGAGTGTGGGTTGTGTTCAGTAGGTGTTCAATGTTCACGTAAACTAATTCAAAAAATTAAACGCAGATAGTCAAAATTTGTTGGGCATGTTATGAGAAGAAATAAACTATAGAACTTTGTGACGATGGCAAGATTGAGGTGAAAAGAACAATGGGGAGACAGAGAGGTAAATATCTTGATGGCTTGACCACGTGAAGTGGTCGGGACAAGAACGCAGAACCGGTCCACGACTCTGGTGATCGTGTGAGATGGCGAGACATGACCGCCCACAACTATAGGCATGGCACATGATGATGAGTTTGTCATTGCAAGAAGGCAACAAGGCTGCCATGACATCTATTGGGTCATAGCTAGCCACGAGGTGGGGGTGAGGTCAGAGGCAGCAAGCGGCCGGGGAACGAAGCTTACCTTCGCTCTGTCAATTACAGTCAAGTGATAATGTTGGTAGATTCTCCACTTCCTCTCTTCTCACCACATGACCAAATAATGAATCAACAAGGTGCCGTCTTCACAATGAAGACTGGCGGCACTGGATCTTTAACACTGTCTGTCTCTTTCCCTGACTGTACATTCTGTCAGATTGCTATTCGTTCATCTCATGATGTTATCTTCCCTCTTGTACCATTGTCAACCTCTTGCTCGCCTGCCCTCATCCTTACCCTCCAATATGGTGCTATGTTATTTAACGTGGCCGAAATATTTCACTTGTCTATTTATTATTTCTTTCATCAGCTCTCTTTCAAGAACGTTGTGTCAATAAGGATATAGAATATAATTGGCCTTTTAGCAAAGAAGCACACACTTACGGAACACACTTGGGTAAATAGATGTGGTTATCTTTGGCGAAATCTTGAATTTTGGGACACTTTGTGTAAGCGACACTGACCAGCGTGTTGTTGGGTGTGTCCGCAAAGATGAACATATGCAATGGGAGACTATATGATGTGTCGTTAATGATGCCACATGAGATCCTCAAAATGTTGCCTGTTAATTGTTGGATTGTAATTTCTGAAATGATAGAAACGAAGATAGGGAATTTAAGACCTATTGTATCAATCACGGAACATTGGATAATCGTCATCATAGTCATCATCATCATCAGCATCATCTTCATTATGAGTAGTGATGACAATCATGATAATAATAATAGTCATACAAATGATAATATCCGCAGTATTACTAAATAGACTCTAAAACCATATTCAGAAGACATATTAGGTGACTACCAGGCGGGTTTTAGACAAAACAGATCAACAATAGATCAGATATTTATCTTACGACAAATAGCCGAGAAACATTGGGAATATAAAAGAGATCTCCATAACAGTCAGGAGTTGGAATATGGTTGTTTAATATGATTATAGTCTACAAGTATGTACATATATAGGAAAAAAAAATGATAAATCATTTTTTTTTTATCCGGGAGGGGGGCATAATGTCAAGACCGGCCACGCGCCACAAAATATAAACAAGTGTGAACGGGAGTTTCCCCATGTGTACACCAACGTGGACAGAGTGGACAAGAGCTCTAGGGAAACGAGAATACGTCAGAGACAGCAACAAGGATACGCTGTGAAAGATTTGATCCAAAACGGACGTGTTGGTGTGAGCTCCGGTGAAGGTGACACCTGGATGTGGCGATCTCCTGCATGACGCGGCTTGGAATCAGGAGGAAGATTTATTGAGGACATTCAACTGAAGAATGAACAATGAACCAGAGAATAGCAAAACCACCCTAGACATATATTTGTGAGTATTCAAACGACTGCATCTTAGCGGAATGGGAGCTCGAGGATAGGAGTAAATTTAGCGCTAAGGGCCGATTCTGCATCAGGGATCACCTAGCCGACTTCATCCATTTAGAGTCATCACCATGTCTGCGACAGATTAAAGATCTGGAACGGTTAGTCACGACTTTGAATAATTTTATCATTTTTGTCCAGATGTTATTGTTGTCGAAATAACGGCAGTAACACAGTTTGTGGATTTTAAAAAGGCTTATGATAGTGTCCATAGGAATAGTCTATGGAATGCTATGCAGGAATTTGGAATACCAAGGAAGTTAATCAACATGACCAGACTATGCATGGAAGATACTTATAATATAGTAACATATAAAGGCAGGAAATCAGACCCCTTCCAAATAACATCTGGCTTGAAACAGGGTGATGCACTATCGCCGCTACTCTTCAATCTGGCTCTAGAGAAAGTTGTAAGGAAGATAAAGGAGGAATGTGATATTGGAGGAACATCCAAGCTGCTTGGTTATGCAGTTGATATAGATATTATAGGGCAAAGTGAACAAAAGACATTGGAAATATTGACTCACTTAAAGGAAAAAGCCCAACAGATGGGGCTGGTTATCAACCAAGATAAGACAGAATATATGGTAATTTCAAGAGACGGAATGGCTAAAAACTCTGGCCACATACAAATAGATAATATGACCATTAAAAGAACGGAAACATACAAATACCTGGGTACAATCTTCAACTGCTCCAACATCATAAGGGAAGAAATACAAACTAGAATCAGCTCTGGAAATAAGATATACTATGCACTACAACATCTACTAAAATCAAAGGCGCTATCTCGTAACACCAAAATCACAATATACAAAACACTGATCAGACCAGTTGTGCTGTATGGCTCTGAAACCAGGAGTACAACGAAAGGAGACGAAGCCTTGTTACAAACCTTTGAGAACAAAATTTTAAGACGCATCTTTGGACACATTAGGGATACAGAAAGTGGAGAGTGGAAAAGAAGAAGTAACAAAGACATTTATGATCTGTTTAAGTCCCCGCTAATCACTGGTATCGTGAAGGCTACTAGACTACAATGGCTGGGACATATAGAAAGAATGGAAGATAATAGGGAAACAAAACTCGCTTACACTCAGGAAATAAATGACCGTAGACCCCGAGGTAGACCAAGAAAACGGTGGAGAGATAATATATATACAGACCTACAAGCACTTGGAATCAACGACTGGTAAGAGAAGGTCCACCAGAGAGACGAATGGAGACGGATTGTATCTGCAGTAAAGAACCTCAATGGCTCGGAACGCTGAAGAAGAAGAATACAAATGATAGTGACGGTGATAATAACAAGGTTAATGATGATGTGATGATAGTGATGATAATGATAATAGTGACAATTATAATGATGATGACAGTGATGATGATAGTTATGATGGTATTGATGATTATAGTGATGATGATGATGATGATGATGATGATGGTTATATTGATGATGATAATGATGATGCTGCTGCTAATGATGATATGATAATGATAATGATAATGATGGTGACTGTGATTGTGATGATTATATCAACGATGATAATGATTATGATGTTAACGATAATGATAACGATGATGATGATGATGATGATAAAGATGATTGTGATATTGATGATGATGATGATGATGATGATGATGATGATGATGATGATGACAGTAATAATTATAGTGATGAATATTATGATGCCGACTGTGATCATCACGTTTTAGTTAACTTACTGTCAACCGATAAGCAGTTAAAATATTGTTAGTGTTGTTTGTCCTTCAAGAATGATGATGACCATTCATTTCATCTAGTGGGGTTGAAAGTATGGAGACGTGGGTTCTAAGATGGCTGATAAGGCCTATTTTGGCTTGAAATGTTCTTTGACAATGTGGACAAAGAATACTTGACGTTTCTGGAGGAGGATTTCCTGCAGCGGTTTTTCTGTTCTGTCTTTTTTTCACGGCTCTTGCAGTCCTGGTTGCTTCACAAGTGACTGCACCCTTGCGTAGTGATACACGCCACGAATTTCGGTCTCTGGCTGCAGTCTCCCAGGTGTCATGATGAATTCCAAAAGCATTCAGTGAGATTTTTAGAGTGTCTTTAAAGCGTTTCCTCTGGCCGCCTTGGGAGCGTTTACCACAACGCAACTCGCCCTAAAAATTTCGTTTAAGGAGCCTGAGATCTGGCATGCGAGTCAAGTGACCAGCCCAGGGAATCTGATTCTTCATTAGGATAGTGTGGATACTGGGCATGGACGCTCTTTCTAGGATTCAGTGTCTGGGATCTTGTCTTGCCATTTAATCTTCAGTAACTTCCTAAGGCAGACTGTGTGGAAGTGGTTTAATTTCCTAGCGTGTCGCTGATAAACAGTCCAGGTTTAACAAGCATATATTGATTGATTGATTGATTTAGGAATCGACATCACAGCATTCGAGGCATTCCCATAAGTACTCAGTCCCCATCCTCAGCAGCCAGTGAAGAGTTCCAACACTAATAGTACCAGTAGCAATCTGATTATAAGTCCGTCTCGCCTTTTCTCTGAGCGTTGAGCGTCCGCCAGATCCCCTCGTCACTCCTCGCTGTCTCATTCTTGCCAGGCCATGGGAATCCATTTGCTCCTCCGAGGTGTCCACGTGCTCCCACAAGGCCGCAACCACGTCTGCCTTGTCATGTATCAGTACTCCACCAAGTTCTGCAGAGCCAGCCAATCTGTCCGCCTGTTCATTTCCCAGCACACCGGCATGCCCCGGTGAAAAGATCCAGGCGATGCTTGTCACCCGTGACCTCAGAAGCGAAGCAAGCCACTCCGCACGAAGTCTGCCCGATCTCACCCTCGTCAGCATGCTTTCTGAGTCAGTTACAATCACGATGTGTGTGTGTGTGTGTGTCGTATTCTCCATCCAGCGGAGAGCTGCAGTGACTGACTCCACCTCCATTCGTAAGCTGGATGTTGTGGTATCATATGCCAGGCTGTCCTGCCCCAAACATCGACCATTAGCTTTGGCTATGAACCTCCAGCCACTTCTCTCACCTCTTGACACCGAACCATCTGTGTAGATAATCACATCACCCGAGTGAGCATTGTCCTGAATTAGTCGCTGGATTTCCACTTCCGTGGCCCCTGCTTGCCACTCCCTTCACTCCCGGCTTAATGTGATTATAACTTTGCACAAGTCTGACTGCTCTGCTGGCACTCTGACCCACTCCTCTCCACGCCTAATGTTCCTCCGCCTGGGCCATCCATGATTTGCCTCTTATCAGTCGCTGACCCTTAACTGCGTCCAGCTCCTCATGCAGTGGGTGGTCTGTGTCTGCAGCTACTCTGAGGTATGCCTTCTCCTGCATCACCTTGAGCCTACCAGAAACAGTCGGCAGACCAAGGATGCAACGCATACACACTACTGGGGTGTCTCTAGTGCATCCCAGAATGACCCGCATAGCTTCGTTCTGTATGCGCTCTAACTTCAACAGCTCACTCTCTGAGACAGTGAGCAGACCTAATCCATAATCGATTACTGAGAGGATCAAGTGCTGGTATAGTGTGAAAAGCATTCTCTGCTCTGTGCCCATTGCGGCCATAGTTTCTAGTGCACTCAGTCCCTTTTGAGATCTTGTCACAACCGTCTCCACATGGTCCTTGAAGGATAGGCTCAAATGTGATCCCCAGATACTTCAGTTTGTTCTCTCTGCTGACATTTCTACCACCCATCGCGAGGCTTGGGACATCAGCTCTTACAATTCTGTTGTCCAGAGAGCACCACAAAACAGCCGCCTTCACAAGCATATACCAGTGTGGATAATACAACTGCTTTGTAGACGTTCAGCTTTGTTTGCAGGCTTATTCCAGTTCTGTCCCATACATTCTTGTAACAGTCTGCCAAAGGCCGCGCTGGCCTTGGAGATTCTTGCATTCACTTCATCATCAATTATGGCAGCTTGTGACACAGTGCTGCCAAGATAGGTGAATGTGTCCACAACACTTAGACTATGACCATTCACTTTGATATTCGGCACAGTGTGATTATTCCCTGGAGCTGGCTGGTACATAACTACAGTCGTCTCCAAATTGATATTGAGTCCAAAGTTGGCACAGGCATGTGAGAAAGCTGAAAAATTATGTTGCATGTCCGCCTCTGAGTTGGCGTATAGAGCGCAATCTTCAGCAAACAGGAGCTCTCTGACGGTGCCGCTGTTAATTTTGGTTTTAGCTTTCAGCCTTCTGAGATTGAGTAACTTTCCATCCATACGGTAGTTGATGTCTATTCCAATGTCGTTGTTCTCGAAGGCATTCGTCAACATAGCTGAAAACATGAAGCTGGACAGTGTTGGTGCCAGGACACATCCTTACTTCACTCCATTGGTGACAGGAAAGGGCTCAGACAGTTCACCATTTTCCTTTACTCTTGCCTGCATGCCATCATGAAATAGCCGCACTATTTGGACAAACTTTCGTGGACAGCCATATTTTGCCATAATATTCCACAGTCCTTCTCTGCTGACTGTATCAAAAGCCTTGGTAAAGTCAATGAAAGTGGAGAACATTTCGCAGTTCTGTTCCTGACATTTCTCTTGCAGCTGCCTTGCAGCGAAAATCGTGTCAACAGTTCCACGTTCTTTTCTGAAGCCACATTGACTCTCAGGAAGAAGACCTTGATCGAGATGGGTCGTGAGGCGATTGAGAAGAATTCTGGCGAGTATCTTCCCTGCAATTGAAAGCAAGGAGATGCCTCGGTGGTTGTCACAGAAATGGCGGTTTCCTTTTCGTTTGTAAAGGTGGACTATTGACAGATCCTTGAAATCTTGTGGCATGGTCTCGTTCACCCATATGTTTGTAAAGACTTGGTGAAGCTGCTCTGTTAGGACCGGCCCACCTGCCTTGTATATCTCTGCCGGGATGGCGTCAGGACCAGGTGCCTTGCCGCAGGAGAGTTGCTGGATGGCTTTGTTTACTTCCACTATGGTTGGCAGGTCATCAAGTGTATCATTGATGGGAACTTGAGGAAGGCAGTTGATGGTTTCATCATCGAAGAAGGAAGTTGCATTTAAGATGTTGCTGAAATGTTCTGCCCAGCGTTGAAGGATTTCTTTCTTATCGGTGACCAATGTTCCCCCATCTGCACTGAGGAGGGGAACTATGCCTGGTGATGTAGGACCTTAGACCGCTTTCAGTGAGCCGTAGAAGTTTTTTCGTATCATGTATGTCAGCAAAGCCCTGAATTTCATCAGCTTTGCTGCTCAGCCAGGAGTCCCGCATGTGCCGAAGTTTCTGCTGCACTACTCTCTGAATGTTCTTGAAGGCATCTTTTTTTTTTTTATATTGACTTCGGGTCATTCAAATGTGCCTTGAGGAGAAGATGTTTCTCGGCCAGCAATTGGTTGATGTCTCCGGAATTTTCGTCAACCCAGTTTTTATGCTTTCGGGGCGTTGGACCCAGGATTTCCATACCAGTATTGTAAATTATTTCCTTTAGGTCTCTCCATTCTGTTTCTGTATCCTGTTTAGCTGCAGCATTGGGCTTGAGGCGGTCTTCCAGCATATTTTCAAATGACAGCTGCATTTTCTTGCTGTTTAGGCGGGTGACTTTGTTTTTTTTTTTTTTGGTTTTTCACCCCTTGAGGACGCCGTGGTGGTTTGATGTGTATGTTTATTTTCGAGATAATGAGACGTTGGTCTGTCCAACATTCGGCACCACACATGGATTGTGCCACCCGAACGTCTTATCCGTGACTCCTCCTGACGATGACATATTCAATGAGGGGCCAGTGTCGAGGGTGCATCCACGATGTCCTGTTTCTCATGGGGAGACGGAAAATTATGTTCGTAATCAGGAGATCGTGTTCGGCACATGTCTGAAGAAGGAGGAGTCCATTGCTGTTATAATATCCGACTCCGTGCTTTCCAATAATGGCACTCCAAGAGGTGGTGTCCATGCCTACTCTGTCATTGAAATCCCCAAGGAGTATAAGTTTGTCTCCTTTGGGAACAGATGTTAATACATTGTGCAGGTCCTCATAGAACGTGTTCTTGACATCATCTTCATTGGTCATAGTTGGTGCATAGACACTCACAATGGTTGCATGCTTCCTTCCATTCAGCAGGGGCCATTTAATATTCATTAGCCTGTCGTGTATAGCCTTTGAAAATCCAGCTAGTTTGACAACCAGGCAAAACTGGTCATATAACACTTAATGGCAAATCCCAAACCGGAAGACGACCATATGGCCTGAGCCGCCTGTGTGCAGGTCTGAGACTACGGCTGCCAGTGTACCCACGCCTGCCGCTTCGTCGCTCGCCCATCGCCACAGGGCTTGAAGGTGATATATGACGTTAGATGAAGAATGACTTGCGCGATGAATTGGATTAAAGTGAGGAAGAGTTGCGCAATTCGTCGACCTCACTCTCTCACCTGAGTCTATCAGAATCCAGTGGCATGACAAGTCAGGACGACTGGAGACGAATACAGGTGCAGTGGATGACCAGGGCGCTCTACGTGCCTTGCCCTGCTCATTACGTTCCACAACGCTTTGCAGGTAAACGCCGTCTTGCCCGTTGAATCAGGAATGATTTCTTCCGCGCAGTCTGCCGGATCCTGTCTGCACATGCTGGGTAGGCAAACCCTAGTTCACCGCTTGGTTTGACACCAAATCGGTTACCCACGCCTGGTTTAGCCAGCCTCTCACAGTTGTTGCCCAGGGGGTGGCCGCTGTGCAGATAAAATATTCACTCTGTGAAGCAGTCTTTGTGTTACCTGGCGCATACTGGTAGAACAGAAGAGCAACACTAACCTACTATGCATGCCGTAAGATGCTAATGAGGAGTGTTGGCGTGAGACTGTCTATATTATTCCTTTAAATGATTTAGCTGTATAATCCTTGGCGGCTTCAGAGATGTGGGTTTATAGAAGTATGCTGAAAATTGCCTGGACAGCCAAAGTGAGCAATCAGGACATTCTGGGGGAGGATAAGTCGCAAAGACATCTGATCACAAACATCAGAAAGAGACAGTCTTCATTCTGTGCCCACATTATGAGAAGACAAAACTGAACATGTGACAATTGGAAAGATTTGTGGAAAGAGAACACAAGAACGAACTTTATTTTCAACGGATGAAACATTGGGCACGGAAGCCCGTCTTACTTTCGGGACCTTCAACTTGGCATGTTTCGTTCATCAGTTGTGCATGTTACATTTACATAGGAAAAGATACTGTCAAATGAATCATGTGACCATAAACAATGCATATTACCATTTAATTAGACAGGCTGGCAGACACAGACACTCATTTTTGCATAAATACAAACATACATACCTACAATCATACACACACGCAGGCACACAGGCACGCAGGCAAAGCACGCACGCACGCATGCACGCACTGACAGACAGACAGACATCAGCAACACACACACTCACAGTCACACACCCACTCAATAACTCACAAACACACTCCGTCACTCATAACTGAGAGGTAGAAGGAGACAGCAAGAGACAACTTTGGACAGTCTTGTGTCACGGCACGGAAGGGAATCAGTCAACACATTAATTGTGTCTCGCACGGAAGGGAATCAGTCCACACATGAATTGTGTCACGGCACGGAAGGGAATCAGTCCACACATGAATTGTCTCACGGCACGGAAGGGAATCAGTCCACACATGAATTGTGTCACGGCACGGAAGGGAATCAGTCCACACATGAATTGTCTCACGGCACGGAAGGGAATCTGTCCACACATGAATTGTGTCAAGGCAAGGAAGGGAATCAGTCCACACATGAATTGTCTCACGGCAAGGAAGGGAATCTGTCCACACATGAATTGTGTCAAGGCAAGGAAGGGAATCTGTCCACACATGAATTGTCTCACGGCAAGGAAGGGAATCTGTCCACACATGAATTGTGTCAAGGCAAGGAAGGGAATCTGTCCACACATGAATTGTCTCACGGCAAGGAAGGGAATCTGTCCACACATGAATTGTGTCAAGGCACGGAAGGGAATCAGTCCACACATGAATTGTGTCAAGGCAAGGAAGGGATTCAGTCCACACATGAATTGTCTCACGGCACGGAAGGGAATCAGTCCACACATGAATTTCTGAAGGGCGTTGAGGTTAATGTAGGTCAGCACAGCCGAAAATGGATGAGAGAGATCGTTCTTAAACATCCGGTGTGCTGATGCCGAGATAACGGGTTCAACCCCTACACTGGTCAGGTAGACTAAAATGTTGACTTCTCGTGTTTGACTTGGTGGCGTAAATTACAAGTGCTAAAAAGTCGGAGTGGGTTCACCATTTGCCGAGGAACACTGGTAATAGAGAAAGCTAATCGCAATCAGTCGAGTGCACTGGAGGTAGAGGCACGTGTATGGACTACGCTTGAGTTCACAGCGAGCGAAGACACACACACACACACACACACACACACACACACACACATACACACACACACATAGACACACACAATTCTACGAAGAATGATAGTTACGCCAGGCACTAAATTATGAAGATAATAAGAAAGAAATAGTTTACCGTTGACATTATCCGACGCCATAGTCACACTCCAGCAACAGTGAAGGAACAGTAACCGTTTAAAGGTTGTGAAAATCATGTTTCTGTTTCTCTGTAGTAATTTGTCACCAGTAGCGATTCAAACGTTGCCGGATATTTACAGTATAAATAACTTTCATGCCTGCTGTGATGAACTGCTGGGGGACGCTCCTTTTATCTGTCAAGTATAGAAACTCAAAATGTCCCTGTGTTTACGTTTTCACTTTCTGTGTTGCGTGTAGCGGGGTAGGGGTATCCCTCTAGCATAGGAGAAGTATGGCGCCTCCTTCCCTTCGCTAGCCTAAGGGAAACCTTTGAGCAAGATAGAGTCCTCGCTTACGCCCCCCCCCCCCCGTAATAACCCAAATTCAAGGTGTATCCCAAGTGCCGAGGAACTGCATGGCTGTGGGGAGCACAGTCGATAACGGAGGCAGTCAAGCTGTTGCTGGGGCGGACCTCGGCTGGGGGACAACTTTTCCCGGGCCCTTTCCCCAGCACGAGGGCACTACTGGGGTGACCGTGTATTAACCCTCACATACACCGCACCAACTACACCAAATATGGTATTACCTTTAATTTCTAAGAATCATCGTTGGAGCTACGGAGTACGTGATTTTCGCTTGATATCACCTTAGCGGTCAGTGCAGATGGAGTGAAGAGAAAAAGGCTATGGAATGGAAAGAGAAGAAAGCATAGAAATAGAAGGACCGCGGCCAGAAGAGGAAGACAAAAACAACACAACGCCTGGGATTCAAATATATATGAGTGGGCTATTGGAACTGTCGCAATGCCAGACATAGAGGACCTGGAGTGGAGAAGCAAGAAGTGAATGGATATGTTTACCATTGACCATCTACCCAGTTCAGCATTCATTTCTTAGTCCAAAAAGACCTATGCTGTGAGAGCATCAAAGCCTTTTAAATATGAGATCGAAAACACCCTTCTGGGACGCCTCAGACAGGGGGCATGCAGTGTCACTGGCAAACCTGCGCAGCCTCCATGGAGGAACTACCAGGTAGAACGGGCATGGTCATTAAAGAGACCGGTAGTTAAATAGTTACAGAAAGTGCGGCGGACACCCCAAAGCTCACAAATGGAGAAAAGCTTCGAAAGAGAAGAAAGATGGAGGTATTCAAGCGTTGTGCAGCAGAGACCAAAAGAGCAAAATTGAAACACTATATAAATGACATTGGAGGTAATGTTCTGGAAATTGCAGAGATAGATGCAAAGGAAAGATCATCATGCCACAGTAGATACAATATACAGAAACATCGGTTCGTCTTTGCCAACAGACAGAGAGATAGGGGAAGCTTTCCTGCGGAGATTTATAGCACAGACAGATCAGAACGATGGGAAAACCGAAGACTCAGTTAGAGAAGATCTATCCATTAAAGATATCTACTGTGACGATATTGGAAACAACGAGCTGCCACACAGATTGATAATGAAGTAGATAAATATCAGCCTATGAAGAGAGGTTTGAGACAGGGATGTGTAATGTCTCAAAATCTCTTTCCCTTGTACATTGAAAATATTTTCAGAAATGTAGAAGATATGAAAGAAATCATCATTGGGGGACATAACATCAATAACATTAGATATGCGGATGATAAGTATTAACTGCAGAGAATGAGCAGGATGTGCAACATTTAGTAGATGCAATTGTTGCACACAGTTATCAACAAGGGTTAGAATTAAGCTGTAAGAAGACATAGATTATGGTCGTCATTAAGAAGACGGAAATAACACAATTCAAAATACAAGTGCTTGCTTGCATTCGCTGGCTGTGAACTCCAGTGTGAAGTCATGTATGTTGGATGAAGACATCCTGTTGTCCAACATCAGTGTGATGCCATACCGGACCTGAGGTTTGCGTGAGTATCCGTTGTCCCATGTCTGGCTTATTGGTGTGCAGACTGGTGGTTCCTCGCCGTGCAGGCAGATACTCTCCGACTTCGGAGGTTAATATACAAGTAAATAGGAATATTCTTAAACAAGTGAATAGGTATAATTATCTCGGAACAGTTAAAACATCTGATGGAAGATACCTTGAAGAGATTAAAACCAGAATCACCATGGCGAAGGTAGCCTTTTGCAAGATGAAAACATACTGACCAATAAAATGATGTCATTTGCAATGAGAAAAAGACTGTTGAGGTGCTACGTAGAATCTTTACTATTGTATGGATGTGAAGCGTGGACAATGGGCAGACAAGCTGAAAAACATCTGATGGTTGTGGAAATGTGATTCCTGGAAAAATGTAAAGCAAACCAAGGACAGAGAGAAAAACCAATGAGCAAGTCATACATGTAACAAATGAAAACCGTACACTGATTAGAGAAACTCGATGTAGACAGACAAAATATTTCGGTCACTTCATGAGAAGAAATAACTTGAAGAACTTGGTGACAACTGGCAAGACCGAGGAGAAGAGAACAAGGGGAAGGCTGAGAGGTAAATACCTGGATGGATTGGCCACGTGGTATCTTCGAGACAAGAACACTGAGATGATCCACGATTCTGGTGATCGCGTTTCGGCGATCTCTTTAGAAGACCAACAACGACCAGCCCTGGTCGTACATCATAGAAGATCTGATGCGAGAGCAAGAGAACGTCCGAGAAGAAACTGGATTGTGCATTCACACTAAAAGACACTATCCACTGCAATCCATCGGTCGCTGGAGCGCGGACTATTCCTCGTCATGAAGCTTGACGGCAAAGGCGGAAGATGATGATGATGATACACTCTGGTATGTTTATTTCTGGGCTACGATGAATCATTCAGCTCTAAATTGCATGCCTACATAATCAACAAGAATGGGGAGTGGTCACATGGCATCAGGCATGGACAGATCATGTGACTGAATAGGTAATTATCAACACCAGGAAGCAGAATACTTGACCATATTTCATAAATTACATCTTTCCCTTGGCAACGTATGGAAGTGAGTCATGGACACTTTCCTATTCTTTAACTAAGAAAACATGTGATTGTGAACTTAAACACTACTATCTTAGAATATCGTACCAACATAGTGCTCTCCTACACTGGGCAATGTACGGCCAAAGTACTATTACAAACTGGACAAACAACCATACACCGCTAAAGAGCTCTCACACATTGGACAAACAACCATATACCGCTACAGTACTCTCTCACATTGGACAAACAAACATATACCGCTACAGTACTCTCTCACATTGGACAAACAAACATATACCGCTACAGTACTCTCTCACATTGGACAAACAAACATATACCGATACAGTGCTCTCTCACATTGGACAAACAACCATATACCGCTACAGTACTCTCTCACATTGGGCAAACAACCATATACCGCTACAGGGCTCTCTCACATTGGACAAACAACCATATGTCGCTACAGTGGTCTCTCACATTGGACAAACAACCATATACCGCTACAGTGCTCTCACACATTGGACACACAAATATATTCCGCTACAATATTCTCACACATTGGACAAAGAACTATATATCGCTACAGTACTCCCACACATTGGACAAATAACTATAGACCGCAACAGTACTCCCACACCTTGGAGAAATAACTCTATACTTCTACAATATTCTCACACATTGGACAAAAAACTATATACCGCTACAGTACTCCCACACATTAGACAAACATATATATACCGCCACAGTACACTCACACTTTAGAAAATCAACCATATACCGCTACAGTACTCTCACACATTGGACAAACAAAAATATACCGCCACAGTCCTCTCACGCACTGGACAAAAAACCATATACCGCTACAGTACTCTAACGCACTGGACAAACAACCATATACCGCTACAGTGCTCTCACGCACTGGACAAACAATCATATACCGCTACTGTACTCTCACGCACTGGACAAACAATTATATACTGCTACAGTGCACTCACCCACTGGACAAACAATCATATACCGCTCCAGTACTCTAACGAACTTGACAAACAATTATATACCTCTACAGTGCACTCACACACAGGACAAACAATCGTATACCGCTACAGTGCTCTCTCGCACTGGACAAACAATCATATGCCACTCTTTTATCGTTTCTTTACTTATTCAGTCTCGGTAGAGATTTGTCCGCAGCAGACGAGCAATATTTCCGGCGGGCCTATTCTCGCCGGTCGCGAGATACGCACATTGGAAGAATGTGAGATTTACTCGCAATAGACGTGCAATATCTCATGCGTTATCTTCGGCGGGCCTACTCCCGCTGGTTGTGGGATCCGCTAAAGTCAGGCGGGGAGTCTTACGATAGTGCACGCTTTACACAGGTCTGGACACTTGTGATTGACAGAAATACGCGCCCTTACGGTCCGGACGCGAACGAGGCCCTCACTTGTGGGACTTGGCTGAACGCCTCTAAGCCGGGTCCCTTAGGTTCCAGGGTCTGGCCATTACTCGCCATCTGCTCGTGGTGGCGAGGTCTCGGAGGGTTGACGCTGTGCCGCCAGCGTCTGCAGCCTACCTTGTACCAGACGTATTGGTTACCCATTCCTCTGGAATTCACAGGATTAGGCCGAGAGAGGGAACATATCGTCTGGGCACCACATGTTTCTCTGAAGCTCTGCCCAGGCTTTGTGATGGAATATTGGCCACATTCCAACTCACATACTTTGGTCTGTCAAGACTGCAAGGTGCCACTGACTCTTACATACTGGACAAACAATCATATACCGCTACAGTGCTCTCACACCCGGGAGAAACAATCATATACCGCTACAGTACTCACACACACGGGACTAACAATCACATACAGCTACAGTACTCTCACGCACTGGACAAACAATTCTTTACCGCTACAGTGCACTCACGCACTGGACAAACAATCATATACCGCTACAGTACTCTCACGCACTGGACAAAGAATTATATACCGCTACAGTGCACTCACACACTGGACAAACAATCATATACCGCTACAGTGCACTCACACACTGGACAAACAAACATATACCGCTACAGTACTCTCACGCACTGGACAAAGATTTATATACCGCTACAGTGTACTCACACACTGGACAAACAATCACATACTGCTACAGTGCACTCATGCACTGGACAAACAATCATATACCGCTACAGTGCACTCACACACTGGACAAACAATTATATACCGCTACAGTGCACTCACACACTGGACAAACAATCATATATAGCTACAGTGCACTCACACACTGGACAAACAATCATATACCGCTACAGTGCACTCACACACTGGACAAACAATCATATACCGCTACAGTGCACTCACGCACTGGACAAACAATCATATGACCTTCTTAGCAGGACAATTGTTACGTAAGGGCCCAAAGTTAGGGCCACCAGTAGCATTTTGACTGTAATCTGCATTCATGTTATGTGTAATTACTGTGCATTTATTACCTACATATATAAAATACCAAAAAATGTAATAACACTTTATACTAGCATTATTTTATCTGCAGTCAACACACTACAAGCTTCTTTTCGAGGACTTCCTGAAATGTGATATGCCCAGACAGTCATGTTTAAGCGTCCAACAGTAAGATGGGTAAGATATCTCAAAGTCGGCTTTTGCTACGATACAAAGATGTGTGTTAGCAGGGCATGATTGATACAGGCACTGATATTGCACCTTGGGAGCAAGTCACCGCTGATATTGTTGCAAGGTGGGGGGGGGGGGGGAATAAGAAATTGAATAAAGACAAAGGAGACAAAGAAATGTGTGAGATGTCATATGTTGCGCGAAGGTTGAAATGACCATTTGTTCACATGCATCTATTGCGGATGAACATTTACAGCGCGAATTTGTCTGATCAGTGACATTCGCTACTGACATTGTACTTAATAAGCCTCTTTGAAGCACAATATAACAAACTATCGTCTGTCAAGACGGTAAGGTGTCAGCTTAGTATATTATAATTTATAATAATTAACATTTACTATCAAGGAAATGTGCAACTGTATAAAATATAAAATGTTAGCATATACAGTTATTACAATTTACTGCTGTTAAAATTTATAATTATTAAAATGCGCAGTTATTAGAATGTATATATGTTTGCATATCCTTTTACAGGACATCGCTGTCAACATCAGCATCTTTCAGCTGATTGTTGATCTCTTGGCAAGATTCGCTCAGTAGTTTGCCATTGCTTTCTGAGAGGCAGGCTCATTATCCCGCAAGTCACGAGCGCTGGTAGAACCGCAACCAATTCTCGCGCGCTGCGAGAACCTACTTGGATAAACGGGATTACAGAGAAAGTATTGTAACCCCTCGGCAAGAGAGACCGGCATTATAATGTATAATTACTAAAAATGTGCAATTAACATAAACTCATTGTCAAGAATGTACAATTATTAAAATGTGTAATTATTACTATTTGCTATTATTACAATATAGTAAGCAAGAATATATTTAATGATTACAACGTGTAATTATTACAACTATTTACTTACCAAATCAATTATTTAAATGTATAAGTATAACAATTTGCAGGTTTTAGAAAACTAATTGTTATCTTGAAAACTAATTGTTATTTGCAGTTGTTAGAAAACTAATTGTTAATAGTCACTCAGCCAACATACGAAACTTAAAATTTTCAACGTATGGGTGTGAGAGTTGGAAATCAACGGTAGCTTTAGATACAAAATTCGACAATTTTGAAAATAAAAGTCTTAGAAGAATTCTAAACATCCAGTGGACAGATTTCAAAACCAATGCGCAAATAAGACAAGAGACTAAGCAAGATATTGTATCCAATTTTATAAGAAAACGCCGTTGGAACTACATCGGCCATGTACTCAGAATGGACAAGTCAAGACTCCCCTACCAAGCCCTCATATGGTCACCGGTAGGGAAAAAAAAACGGGGAAGACCAAGAGAGACCCTGCGTAGAACCATCATCAGAGAAGGCTCATTCAACGGCCAAGTGAACATCTAAGATCTACAACAGGTAGCAGCGAACCGCCAAGCATGGAGAGCCATGACTTCTGCCCTATGCGCCGACTTAGGCTCAAGAGGAAAGACTAACTAACTAATTGTTATCATCTGTAAATACTACCAAACTAATAGTTGTAATTACGAAAATGTCCAATTATTGAAATCAATTGGAGGAAAATGTGTCTGAGCTGGCGACATGAATCTAATGTTCCGTAAGGTTCAATTTTTTATTTTAACCTCACCTATTGACACATTTCTACAATCAATCAGAGCATCATTATCTCCCTGTCGTGGCAGTTTCGCCAGTACCTGCTATTACTGTCTGTCATCTTTTTTTCTTTCTTTTTTTAAAATTCGCATATCCTTTACAGGATATCGCTGTCAACAGCAGCATCTTTCAGCTGTCTGTTGATTTCTTGGCAAGATTACGCTCAGTAGGTTGCCATTGCTTTCTGAGCGGCCGGCTCAGTTATCCCGCAAGTCACCAGCGGGGGTCGAACCGCTTCCAGTTCTCGCCCGCTACGAGAATCTGCGTGATAAACGGGATTACGGAGAAAGTGGTGTAACCCCTCGTCCAGAGAGACCGGCGTCTGTCATCTGCTGCCTATAATACCTTGCAGTGTAGGGTGGGGGGGAGGGGTTCTTGAGCCTGAGAAATTAAGGTCGCCTGGCTAGTGCAGTCAACTGTGCAGGCTCGCGGTTTCTTCTACTCCTCCTCCCTCCCATCCCCTTCCCAACAAATACATAAATTACCGAGGTTCGAACCCGGGTCTCCCGAAGGAGAACCCGGTGTTCTTAGCCACTCGGCCAGTCTCTACAACATCTTTAATCTCCTTTAACTGGCATTTTCATAAGCAGCTGTAACTAAAACATCATTATCTCTCTTGTTGGGGATGTTTTATCAGTATCTGGAACTAAAACATCTTTGATGTCCTTTACCTTGAATTTTAATTAGTAGCCGTGACCAGAACACCATTAATCTCCCAATGAAGGCTCAGTCTCAGGTTGTTGTCGGAAACAGTGGCTATACCTTTGAGGGCACGATTGACACCAAGGCTGTACAACTGTTGCGATTGCTCTGGGATAATCGTCATTTCAAATCCAACATTTTGACCTGAATAAAACAGAATGTGAACACTTGAACATGTTTTATCTGTATTATAAACAGTGTGTAATATACTACAATCTGCCCAACTGTCATCTGCTGTCTGTAGTACTTTGTGGTGTAGGACAGGCGGGTCTTGAGGAATGTACTACAGTATCCTAACCTGTTCCTACTGTTCACGCAGTACATATACTAAAATTGGAACGATACAGAGAAGATTAGCATGGCCCCTGCGCAAGGATGACACGCAAATTCGTGAAGCGTTCCATATTTTTCCGCAAGCGACATCATCCTTTCATCGTGCAATGTTCGCAAATCACGATCAGTGGCTTCACAAAGATGGCCTACGTATAGGCCATCTCAACATCTATCATTTGCTCAATAAATTACCTGAGCTTTCGGTAATACTGTGCAAACAATTCCATGTGTTTGGAATCACAGAAAGTCGTCTCAACGACAAAATATCCGACTCTGAAAACACTCTTAAGGGGTTTAAAGTAATTCGAAGAGACGCAAATCAAAAATTAGAGACAGGTATTGCTGTATACATTTCCAATTCTCTCAACTGTTCCCGTAGAAGTGATCTCGAGTCAGTAGAGATAGAATGTGTTTGGTTAGAGGTGAAGCCAGCCAGCCAACAGCCGTTTCTCATTGGATACCTATATAGGAATCCGTGTGCTGGGTACAATTGGTATGACTGTTTCACTACAATGATGGATAGAGTGTTTACAGAAGATAGAGAAGTCATGATATTAGGTGACTTTAACATAGATATTACTAAATCCAACCAGACATGGGACGATATCATTCTTTCTTACAATTTCAAACAACTAATAAACCGTCCCACGAGGGTTACTGACACATCCTCAACTATAATTGATCATATATATGTTACTTGTCCAGATAATATTATTGAATGTTCTGTTCCTGTTTGTACAGTTAGTGACCACTACCCGGTATGTTGTACATGGTCAAGAATTGGGTTCAAACCTCTTAAACATAAACATGTAAGTATCAAATTTAGGAATTTTAAAGCATTCAACCAGGATTTATTTTTGCAAGACTTAAGAAAAGCAGCCCTTGATCACGTTTACCAACTTCCTGACCCGGACGATGCATTAGCTTTCTGGACGAAGACAGTCTACAATGTGTTCGATAAACACGTGCCAATCAAAGAAGTTCGAGTCAAAAATCAACATAAATCCCCATGGGTCACTAGAGAAGTGCTGGAAATCATGAGAGAGCGAGATACAGCACACAAAAATAAAGACTTCATCAATTACCGCAGACTAAGGAATAAAGTTAAATATGAAATTCGTAGGATAAAAAAAGATCATTTTAAAATTTGATTGTAGATAATTCAAACAGTACAAATATATGGAAGGCTATTAACTTGCTAACCAATAAGAAACGCCCTACAGAATCAGCAATACCAAATTCTATAACATGCGATGAATTCAGTTGGTTCTTTCAAACAGAAATAGAGAATCTAAAGTCTTCAATACCAGACTCATCGTGTAATTTAAGTTCACTGGCATCATTCTGTGAGAAGAAGTGCACCAGAAATATTCCCGATGAGATTCCTTTAATGTCTGTTGCAGACGTTTATAAATATCTCTTGAACCTCAAATCAACAAACTCACACGGCCTAGATGGTATCAGTAATAGAATTCTTCGTTGTGCTGCACCAGTCATTAGTGAGTCCTTAACGTTCATATATAACCAGTGTCTGGCCAAAAACTACTTTCCATCTGCTTTTAAAATTGCTAAAGTGTTTCCGCTAATTAAAAATGGCTCAATCGATAATAGCGTTTTGGGTAATTATAGACCTATTTCCTTATTATCGTCGCTATCAAAACCACTAGAAAAACACATTCATAAAATAACGTTACACCATTTAATTAACAACGATCTAATAATTAACAGTCAATCTGGGTTTCGACCTAAATATTCTTGCCATAGTGCTCTAACAAAAATGACCGATAACTGGCACTTAAACATCAACAACGGTAGAATTTGTGGAGCGGTGTTTGTAGACTTTAAAAAAGCTTTTGATATGGTAGATCACGATATTTTAATTAGAAAACTAAAGCAAATGAAGAGAAGCACCAACATGGTGAACATAATTACGTCATTTCTATCCGACAGGCAACAAGTCGTGTCCTTCAACAACTGTCTATCAAGACCCACACAGCTTAATATTGGTGTGCCTCAGGGCTCAATACTAGGTCCGCTGCTTTTTGCAGTTTATATTAATGATCTTCCTTTATATATCAATACAACTTGTGATCTATTTGCAGACGACTGTACTATATATACTAGTCAAGAAAACCGTAGTGAATTAGAGAATTCTTTACAAAAGGAACTTGATAATCTTACTAGATGGAGCAATGAAAACCGCATGCAAATTAACATCGGCAAAACCAAATCCATGCTAATAACGACCAGACAAAAACTACAGACACTAGCCATAACTGGATCACCGCTCGAACTCAGCATGGGCACGTTACCTATAGTTAATGTGACTGAACATAAAACACTAGGGCTTTTAATAGACAGCCATTTGAACAAAAAGTTTACCAACTTGCTAAAATTCAGCACTTCCTGGACGAAAGCACACGAAAAATATTCTATACATGCTATATCCAATCACATCTCGATTACTGTTCCACAGTTTGGGATGGTTGCCCTAAATCTAATTTAAAACGACTATGTTCTCTACAAAACCGCGCTATTCGTCTGGTATCTGGCATAAAGCACGTTGAAAGTAATAATTTGTACAGTCATCTAAGACTTCTACCACTACAAAAGCGCTTCTATTTCAACAAAGCCAAATTAGTGAATAAAATTATATCTCAAAATACCCCAGAGTATCTTCTGCCGCTGATTCAATCTAATGCAATGAACAGCAAGCGCCTAAATTTGTTAAATGTCTCAAAGCCTAGATTGGACCTATACAAAACATGTTTTGCCTATTCTGGTGCTCACTTATGGAATCATCTGCCTCCAGATCTGAAAACTCCAATGAGTCCCTACACATTTAACAGAAAACTCTTTCAATACTTAATCCATACCGACTATATGCCACCATAATTCATTTACTGGTATAATTGTTCAGTATAATTGTTCACTATATATGTGTGTGTGCGTGTGGGAGCGAGAGAGAGAGAGAGAGAGAGAGAGAGAGAGAGAGAGAGAGAGTGGGTGTCAGAGAGAGGGAGAGAGTGAATGCGTGTGTGCATGCGTGTGTGTGGAGAGAGTGATTGAGCGAGAAATGGTGGGGGAATGTGTCAGTGCATGCATTCGTACGTGTATGTGTGAGAGTGAGTGAGGGAGTGTGTGCGTGCGTGCATGCGTTCATGTGTACGTGTATGTGTGAGAGAGTGTGATTGAGAGAGTGAGTGTTGTGTGTGTGTGTAGGATTGTGTGTTAGAGAGTGAGACAGTGGGAGAGTTGATGTGTTAGTGTGTGTGTGTGTGTGTGAGCGCACGCATGCGTGTGAGTGTGTGTATATGAAAGAATACAGAGAGAGAGAGAGAGAGAAAGCTGAGCAGATGCATGTCATGTAACACGCATGTTATGTAACACGCGAATCCATATGTTTGTGTATTCTCATCTGTCATATTATCAGTTAAATACCATTTGATTTTATCATGCATAATATAAACTCATGTTCATTACTGCTGTTTGAGTGAGAGAGTCAGTGAGTGTGAATGAGAGACAGAACGAGTGAGCGTGAGAGTGAAAGAATGAGCGGGAGAGTGAATGTGTGTGTGTGTGTGTGTGTGTGAGAGAGAGAGAGAGAGAGGAGAAGAGAGACGAGAGAGAGAGAGAGAGAGAGAGAGAGAGAGAGAGCATCACTATTTTTACGTCACATACATTTTATGTACACATTTTTCTCCATGTTTAACATTTTTATGAGACTGCTCATGACAAGTGTCAGTGTATGTGTGTGAGTAAAGTGTGGGAGTTTTTTCATACTAGTTTCAATACTAACGTGTGACATTTTGTATGTGTCTAGATGTGAGGAAGTGTGACTTTATGTGGAGGATGTGTGTGAGTGTGGGGATAAGTGTGGGTGGGGGTGTGTGGGTGGGGGTATGCGTTTGGATGGGTTGGGGTGTGTGGGTTTTGGTGGGTAGTGATATTTGTGGGTGTTGGTGGGATGTGTGGATGGATGTGTGGGGGTGAAAGTAGGGGTGTTGGAATGGGTATGGGGGATGTGTGTATGGGTGGCGGATATGTGTATGGGACGGATGCGGGGGATGTGTGTTTATGTGGGTGGAGATGTGTGGATGGTTTGAGGAAGTATGTGTGGGAGGCGGGGTTGTGTGGATAGGGGATTGTGTTGGGTGGATTAGGGATGCAAGGGCGGGTGGGGAGAAGTGTATGGTGTTTGGGTTTGAGATATGTGTGCGGTGTGTTTGTGGGGGATGTGTGAATGATGTGTGGGTGGAGGGTATGTTTGTGGTGGTATGAGTGGAGGATAGTGTGTGGTGTGGGGGATGTGTGTGATGGGTGCGGGGAATGTGCGTATGGGTGGGGTATATGTGTGGGTGAGTAGGGGATTGTGGTGGCTGAGGGTAGTATGCGGGTGTGTGTGTGTGTGTGTGTGGTTGGGGAATGTGTGGGTGGGGGTGTGTGAGGGGCTTAGGGATGTGTAGGTGGGTAAGGGAGTTGTATGTGTCGGGGTGGGATGTGTGAGTGGGTGGAGGATGTGTATGGGTAGAGGTATTGTGATCGAGAGATGTTTGGTTGGGGGTGGGTGGGGGTGTGTGAGTGCGTAGTGGAGGATGTATGCGTGAGTGAGTGTTTGGTGGACGGGTAGGGAATGCGTGTGTGGGTGGGGAGAGGTGTGTGGTGTGTTGGTTGGGGATATTGTGTGAGTGAGGTATGCGTGTGTGGGTGGGGGATTTTTGTGGTATGTGAGTGGGGGTATGTGGGGTGGATGGGTAAGGGTATCTGTGTGGGTGTGGGTGGGAATATTGTGTGGTATCTGGGTGGGGGATATGTGTGTGGTGTGTAAGTGGGGATGTGTTGGTGAGGGATATGTGTGTGTGTGGTGCGTGGGTTAGGAATAGTGCGTGGTAGGGGGTGTATGTGATGTGCGGGTGGGGGATTGCATGGTGGGGGTTTAGGTTAAGGGAGGTGGGTGGGGGGGGGGGGTAGGGACATGTCAGTTGGTGGGGATGTGTATGTATGGTTTGGGGATGTGTGAGTGAATGTGCGATGTGTGGGTTGGTGGGGGATTGTGTGCATGGGTGGGGACTATGTTGTCGATGGAGATGTGGCTAAGGGATAGGTGGTTTGAGGTGTGGGTGGGGAGAGGATGTGTGGATTAAGATGTGGATGGGCGTGGGATGTGTGGGTTGGTGGGGGAATGTTTGTGGGTGGCGAGTGTGTTTTGGTTGGGGGATCAGGTGAGGGCAGTGTGTGTGGGTGGGGGATGTGCGGAAGGGGGATGGGTCGGTTGGTGGGGTATGTGTGGGTAGGTGGGGGTGTTTATGTGTCCCTTGGTGCGCGTGTGTGTGGGTAGGTGGGGTTGTGTGGGTGGGTTATGTATGGATAGGTGGGAGATGGGCTTCATAACATGGTAATTAGCCTTGTTTATGTTTACAACATTCATTTCACAATGTTTATTTTTCTTCCTATGTAAATGTATAATGCTCTTGATGAACGAAAGACGAGTGATTGAAAGGGCCGAATGTAAGACGGGCCTGCGCGCCCAATTTGTGACCCTAATAAAGTTGATTTGATTTGATTTGATTTAACCTAATTAAAAACCATGGGCACTGTTCAAAAGAAGACATATGTTGACAGGCCAAACCAATGCAGATGTTAACCATTACTGAGAACCTATTGGAGACTCCGCGGAAAAGTTCGAGGGGGATTCAAGTGGATACTTTAAATGGTTGTGTTTGGTGAATATATTCTGAAGATGTACAGAATAAATTACCATTTTTCGATGTAGTCATCACTGCATTCAATACAAGTCCTGCAGCGCCGTTAGGGTGCTTGAATTCCTATGGGGTCAGTAGTAGGTGTGCCTAACCTGTTCGTGAACAGTCTGTCACAGAAGTCAAGCCGATTTGAAACTTCCTACTCCACTCTACACTTGCTGGACTGACAGGCATGCATCACCATACTGGACCTTCATTCGTCAATGAATTTCTATAGGTTTGACCCCTTAACTTATTAAAAATGGAGAAAACAGATCGCAGCTCCTCTTTGGTGCAAGTCAAAAGTGGGGTGGTCATCTTTAAACTGTCCTTATGACATCATCGTGTTCATTTGCACTGTGATGTCACGTGCTGAGCCTCTTGAATCCTTACTAAAAATATTGACAGGTTACAAGACAATGACACGGTTATTGTAATTTCTATCACACTTTTAAGGTTTTCATTTGAAGTCCTCCTAGTTAACCACACCGCCTGCCTCACACTTCAACGTTCGTAGGTTCGATTCCGAGCTGCGTCGATAGGCTCACGAGTGAAATTCTCTCGGAGAATCATGGGGGTTATCGCTGGAGCTACGGAGTTCGTGCTTTGTAAACGCTTTCGGTAGAAACTGAGAAACCATATGGGAAATAACCCGGTGTAATGAGGTCGATCCTCTTAAATTGTAAACCATTGAGAACCCGTGGCTCAACACCGCCAAACAAAGTGAAAGCAACATGTTTCAGACCGTACATCTTTCATGTGGCAACATACACATGTGCGTCACAGCCATGTCACAATCTCTAAAGCAAACAGAGGTTTCTGATATTAAATGCTACAAAATAATTTGTAGAATATCGAGAACCAAAAAGATGAAACATTTTGGTCTGACACTCGACACAATTTGGACATGGCAGACAACATGCTCATAACCAGCATCATGCCTCAGAGACCGACATACGTTGATCAGACCAAACGTCACAGAGGCTGGAAGAGTACAGGGATGGTGGGGGGGGGGGGGCGTGGTTCCTAGAAGTAGTGGCTGGGAGAGTACAGGGAAGGTGGGGGGCGTGGTTCCTGGAAGTAGTGGCTGGGAGAGTACAGGGATGGTGGGGGGCGTGGTTCCTGGAAGTAGTGGCTGGGAGAGAACAGGGATGGGGGGCGTGGTTCCTGGAAGTAGTGACTGGGAGAGTACAGGGATGTGGGGAGGGGGGCGTAGTTCCTGAAGTAGTGGCTGGGAGAGTACAGGGATGGTGGGGGGCGTGGTTCCTTGAAGTAGTGGCTGGGAGAGAACATGAATGGGGGGGGGGCGTGGTTACTGGAAGTAGTGGCTGGGAGAGAACAGGGATGGGGGGCGTGGTTACTGGAAGAAGTGCCAGGGAGGACCAGCAGGAAGACAGACACAGGGCGTTGCTGACACCTGGGACATGTGGGTGAATGGACATGGCCAGGCATTGAGGTGTCGCTCATGAAGAGAGTTCATTTGGCATTGGATTTGTTGTATTATGATACTGACATGTCCGCCAGCATAGTGTTTAGCATGTTTGCTGATCTAATCAGCGGTGCGGGTTCATCTCTAAGTAATGGCAAGATTCTTTTCACCAACCTGCATGGCTATGGGGTTGACCGCAGCTAATAAGATTAGTACTTGACAATTTTATAATGTTCTTGGGGTGGAGGAGGGGTAGCACGTGCGTGCGTGGAAGGGAGCTAGTCCCACCACCTCGTTATGTCAGTGGCCTAAAAATGTAACCCTCCATGGCAGTATCAGCAACAGGACAAACTTCATCTTTATACTGCCCTACATTCAGCACACACGTACACACTCACGCACACACCCCAACCTCTCAAATACAATACACCCCTATCTCGCAATGATGGTCAAAATAAATATCTTCGAATCTGTATAGCATAGTCAATTTGTATAGCATAATGCATCTGTATATCATAGTGATTTAGCATACCAAAGTTAATCTGTATAGCGTAATGATTTTGTATCGCATAGTAATATTGTATAGCACAGTGAATCTGTTTAGCATAGTCAAACTGTATAGCATAGTCAATCTGTATAGCATAATGAATCTGCATACCATAGTCAATGTTTATAGCATAGTCTTTCTGTATAGCATAGTCAACCCGTATTGCATAGTCAATCTGTATAGCATAATCAATATGTATAGCATAGTCAATCTGTATAGCCTAGTCAATATGTATAGCATAGTCAATATGTATAGCATAATCAATCTGTATAGCATAGTCAATATCCTCTCGTGTCATAATGTAATCAAAACATGACGAATGCCTGGCTCTGATGTGGGTAATCAAACATCTTTGTGGACTGGTCTCCTGCAGAACGTGGGCATTATTCTCTTTTTATTTGGAATTCTTAACCATTTTCGTTGACATTAGCCTGATGAGTTCATGGCAGGGTTGAGCGTGCCCATTACTTTCAAGCAGATTGCACGCAACGACTCAACGGGAGAATTGAAAACCCTCTTGAAATGAGTCATTCGACTGTAATCCGTGACAGGAACAGTACGGATGGAAAGTAGAGATGACGATGGCAAGCGTCGCTGCCTCTAGGGCGAATGTTGAGTGATAGAGACATTATTGTAGTATTGTATTTTAGTATTTTTATTTGTAACATGAAATACTGTGTAATTAGTAATTACAGGATGTAAAACGCCTGTCCTATTTGGATTTTGTGAACATGTGTGTTGATAGTGATTTTAGAATGTGGACTAAGTAGACAAAGGCTTTTTGGGCAGCACTACAACAAACTACTGAAATGACGAGCAGACAATAAACATCTGGACGACAACATCAATAATGACGAGCAGAGAATACACATTTGGATAACACCATCTATAATGACAAGCAGAGAATACACATTTGGATAACACCATCTGTAATGACAAGCAGAGAATACACATTTGGATAGCACCATCTATAATGACAAGCAGAGAATAAACCTCTGGACGACATCGTAGTAAGAATACCTTGACAACGATGAAATGGTGGAATTCGGTAGCAGGTCGAAGTATTGGATCAGAACACAGATGACCACAGTTAAAGAGTGTTCATACCGACCCCTTACAACGATCATAAGAGTAGACCATAACCGTGTACTACTAACTGTGATGATGTGCATAAGACACAAGCTTGAGCAGGTAGGAATGACTCCAACATATATCAGAGGTACGACTGACCCCTGACATTCATCAAATATATCTCTAAGACCTCCAATGTATTCCTATTTTCTTTACTCTACGTCCATGATTTACGTGCATTCAATAGTATTGATAGTATTTAATGTCCCAAAGCCCGTTTTAAGACTTCCATGGGCAGGGATAAGTTACACACAATGTTCTTCACCTGATCGAATGCTGCCTTTCCTTGGATGTGGAAAAGAGAGTTAATCAGTCTTCAGGAATCCCTGTGCATTCGAAAAGTCATAAAACGCCGTCCTCGTCGATCTCCCAACAACTCATAAAATATGACTATAGGGTGAACACAGAAAACGCGTTTCGTATGCTGTTTTCGACGAACAATAACAGAATTCACAGAAATAGTAAGACGTTAGTAATTAGGTGGTTCCAGCCAGGTTTGTGCAAACAGAAGAATTCATAGTAAATTAGAAATTACTGTGGGGGATAATAAATGTTCCACATTCCAACAATACCTGTGACTTTGTGTTTTAATTGTTTCACATAAAGTATTATTTATTTATACACTTCACATGATATATAACTCCACAGTAGGCATCTGATGAGATGCAAAGAATTATGCCATGGCAACAAATCGTGCAACAAATTGTTTGTGGCTTCAATGATTAACTTATCGTACATGTAGCGTGTTCCATCGTGCCATTACCCGAATGTGCTACATGTTATTTCTGTGGACTAAGTGATAGATAAGTGTAAGGCAACAGCGGCGTTCTGCTGGCTGGAGGACCAACAGCACCCACATGTCTTGAGGTGACGAACTCACCCTGAGAAAGCGGAGACAGGTATGCTTCGGGCAGAGGGATTGCTGTCACTAAATCAAAGATATGGAGCATCTGTTGGATCTTGAATCCAGAGCATACGATATGAAGGGATGTGAGCCGGCGGACAGATTGGCTGGGTCTGTGCCGGTGGGTGCGGTATTGTACATGATAAGGCAAATGTGGTCAAGTCTCTTTGGGATCACGTGTATAGCGTGGATGGACAGATAAAACATCATAGCCTGGAGAGAATGGAGCTGCAGGCAGTGACCTGTGGATCTGGCCGACACTCAGGATTTATAGGACAGCTCAGACGCATATATAATCAGTCTACAACTGGTACCATTCGTATTAGGACTCTTCGTTGGCTGTTGAATATGAGGACTAAGCACGTATGGGAATGTTCGGATTGATATGAGTAGGTTCTTGTGTCATCTTAACTCAACATAATTCTGTGTCTGCATCGATTATTCTACATGTTATCTCTGTGTTTGTATGGATTATTCTACATGTTATCTCTGTTTGCATGGATTATTCTACATGTTATCTCTGTGTTTGTATGGATTATTCTACATGTTATCTCTGTGTTTGTATGGATTATTCTACATGTTATCTCTGTGTTTGCATGGATTATTCTACATGTTATCTCTGTGTTTGCATGGATTATTCTACATGTTATCTCTGTGTTTGTATGGATTATTCTACATGTTATCTCTGTGTTTGCATGGATTATTCTACATGTTATCTCTGTGTTTGCATGGATTATTCTACATGTTATCTCTGTGTTTGCATGGATTATTCTACATGTTATCTCTGTGTTTGCATGGATTATTCTACATGTTATCTCTGTGTTTGTATGGATTATTCTACATGTTATCTCTGTGTTTGCATGGATTATTCTACATGTTATCTCTGTGTTTGCATGGATTATTCTACATGTTATCTCTGTGTTTGCATGGATTATTCTACATGTTATCTCTGTGTTTGCATGGATTATTCTACATGTTATCTCTGTGTTTGCATGGATTATTCTACATGTTATCTCTGTGTTTGCATGGATTATTCTACATGTTATCTCTGTGTTTGCATGGATTATTCTACATGTTATCTCTGTGTTTGCATGGATTATTCTACATGTTATCTCTGTGTTTGCATGGAAAT